>JAOXNP010018917.1:0-11125 GCA_028571245.1 Chromodoris orientalis
CATGCCAGATTATCCATATATAAAGAGCGAGTTACCTCAATCTTAATGTTTACTAATGTTGTGTCGCATGCTATATAAAGATGAATAAGACAATAAACTACTCCGACAATAACACACAATTCCTATCAAATACTAGATAGCACAAAGAAGGAACAGGACTAGAAAGAATGGGATCATGATTACGTATAAGTGAATAGACCTATTCACAATCTAGATACATTCTTACCAGACTTAATCAGATAATCAAGAGTCTGTGAAGGCATGAAACACATTTACACATATGGTAACGTTTAATGTAATATAACTAGGGGCAACTATAAATTTGGCTCTTAGGATCAAACCCTTTAATCTTAATAACAATACTAACCTAAAACTAACTCTACCTAAAATCTAGATCTAAATTATGCTCTAAATCAGACTTACTACAAAGCACAATCAATCAGTCACTCTTACAAAATCACTTGCCAACTACACTTTCACAAAATAAGGAATCCTCTCAGATCACAATCACTCAATCAGTCGCTACTCAACCAGCCTAGGGGAAACAGGCATACAAGCGTCTGGCGATCTCACAACGATATTAGACTAAGTCCAGATTGGAAAGAGCCCCACACCTCATATTTCTCACTCTTTAATAGCCAAGCATTCCCCCGCATCTCTTGTGCTCACTCACTGCACTCAACTCTAAATGACACATCATTGGTCGACATAACCCTAACAAAGCACTAAGAGACCAACTCAAACACGTTCTTGGTCAGCCTAGCCATGACATCTAACTATTCCAAGTTAAAAATATACAAAATCTTTGCTAAATGTGAAATTTTAAAGATTTTTGTGAAGTTAATTCATTTCCAATATGGCTGCAGTTTCCATGGCAACCAAATTATTTTTCTCATCTTTTTGACTTGTACTCATGGTTATTGGTTGATATCTCTTATATGTACAAGGGATTTTGTTCCAGCATTCATAGTAAGTCTTCCATCTCAAAAGAATATAGAAATCCCCACGGTCAATGATGTTTGCTGGTGACATTGTGCTTTGTAGCAAGCAGATCAAGGTGAACTCAGAGAGGTGGTGAAATGCACCAGAAAAAGGACTGAGTGTCAGTAGGAATAAGATAGAGTACTTGGGTATAAAGCAGAAGGAGAATGGAGGAACGATTGTGTTACAGAGCAAGATGTAAAAAGGGTATTTTAGTTGAAGTATTGCAGATCAACAGTCCAGAGCAAGAGATTGTAGAATCAAAATTAAGAAGAGGGTATGGTATGGATGGAGAAGAGTGCCAAGTGTTATACATGATAGGATAGAAATATACCCAGAAATTTGATTGGGAAAGTTTATAAGACAGCTGTCCACCCAGCAATGATGTATGGGCCAGAGACCTTGGCATTAACAAAAAAAAAACATAATAAGAACTGGAGGTGGCAGAAATAAAGATGCTGCGTTTGTTGGTGAGTGTTACGACGCTGGATGAGTCAGAAATGAGCATATTAGAGAGAGTACGTAGGTAGGCAGGTTTAGAGACAAAGTGAGAGTCTAGTTTGGACGTTTCAAAGGAAGATGAAAAATACATTAGCAAGAGAATGCTAAAGATGATACCACCAGGTAGGAGAAAAAAAAGAAGACCCAAGAGCAGGTAAATGGGTGGGATTAAGGAAGATATGTGATAGAGAAGGTTGCGTTGAATCGGTCTAGTTGAGACAGAGATGATCTGTTGTGGCGACCCCTAAAGGGATATGGTGAAAGAAGAAGAAGAAGTGTTTGAAGGTGAGAGGAAATTCAGAAAATTCAAAGTACTTCATGTTGTGATCAGAAGAACCCAGTGTAATAGCTCTTTATAAGTCAACAGAGGCCATTTCCTTTTATTCGCTGGTAACAGTAGATATTTGACCATTGTTCCTGGTACCAGGGATGAGTGTGACCATGCAACACTAGTGTGACATGTAAGATGCAGAAGTAAAAAGAAAAAAGAGTGTGGATCTCGCTTAAAATTAGATGATGGCAGCTGTGTGAAGATTGTCAGTTGAAATTCAGAGAGGAGATAAAACTAGCGGCTGATTATGATAGAGATATTCAGAGCCTGGTAAGCTACTGCAGGTGAGATAAGGCATATTGCAGGAAAAGTCCTTGGAATGATGTCTATGAAAAGGAAAGTGTGCAAAGAGACCTGGTAGTTGGACTAGGACATGCAGAATATTATTAGAACAAAGAAGCTGACTAAAAAGAAGTGGGAGAGTCAGCATTGAGATGGTTTGGTTCTCATCAGAGGAGACATCATGCTGAGTACTTTGGCAAGAGAATGCTAAAGACGATATACCAGGCAAGAGGAAGAGATGAAGACCCAAGAGAGGGCATATGAAATTAAGAAAGCTCTAATGCCAAATAGTGTGAGAGAGATGGATCTGTTGAACTGAACTGGACTAGTTGTGGACATAATATCTGCTCTGGTGACCCTTAATGGGATAAGCATAAAGCATAAAAGAAGTTTAAAATTGAAATAATTACACTCACATTAAAAGGGAATGATTTGGTGGATGATGCTGTAAGTGAATAATCTGCTTTATGTGGGATCAACCTATTCATATGTTGAATTAGAAAGTGTATGTAGTTTGGTCTGAGGGAGTCAAGGGAGATTCCCTTCCAGATCTATGCTGCTTTTATTGAAAAGATAGTCTCAGAGATTTTGTAGAATAGTTAACAGGATCAAGACCTGAAGGAAAAATGAACAAAATAGTGAGCTCTCACAATTAAATGGATACCTTGAAACTTTGTGCTCCTCTCAAAATAAAGACTAACTTATACCTATATGAATATGTACATTTGTTTTCATAACAACAGAAGTCATAAATGGGCTAGGTAAAAAGGCTTTATGGTTACAGGCAGACATATAAATATTCCATACATTTGTATATAACCGTAAAGGTTTTTTTCCTAGCATGCGGCTAACCTTTGGTGGTTTGACATCTTTGTTTTCATACCTCAGATATTGCTTAAGGCCCAATGTTTTGTTGTGCTCTACCATGCTCCTGCTGTTGTCTTGCAAATATTGAAATATGACTCACCAGGTCTTGGTTTGGCAATGCAGGAGCCAACTAATGTAGACTCACAAACTGAACACAATGCAACACACACCACACACCTGCTCTCAATGGGAAGACCTTGGAAAAACACTGCAAGCTTTACTCAATCAATTTGCCTGTACTCTTTTCCTCTTCTTCACTCACTGATATTTAAAAGCTTGTTAAATTCATGTCCTTCTTCTTCAAACAAACTCTTCTGTACCATATTAATTTCACTTTGGCATGTGTGTATTGTAACCCTGACTCGTTGGTGTACTTATATGTCTACGAAAGCTGAGATGAACACAAATACCCAATTGGTTTTGTTCATGCATGGTAAATAATGCTCTTTAGTTTCGGAGGAGCAGAGTGAGTTTCAGGGAGTCTACAAAGCTGTGAAAGCTCATTACAAATATGCTGAAAATGAAACTTGATCAATATGAACAAATATGAAGTTTTTAAATTACTTAATAAAAAAGAAAGACAAGACAAAGAACGGTTCGGGCTTAAGTCATATTTCAGATTAGAAAAAAAATGAAAGGAAAACGAAAACAGACAACAAGAAGGACTCAGGTCCGAAATCTTTTATTTTTGTCTTGTCCTGCCTAGTCATTGAGTAACTTTAAAAGACCTCATATTTATTTATATTATGAAAGCTCAGTGTGGGCTATGTTGATATTGAACAGGTTTACGTTAACATTTTCAAAAAAGAATTGTTTTCCTGATGATTTTTCAGATGTGGTTCAAGTTGAGTACCCTCCCATTTGATCCTGGTGTTGGCTATGCTACCTGTGTTTTAGACAATAACCTCTATATGTCAGGTATTTCTCTTCGGAAGGCCTATGTTCTCCGATATGATCCATGTTCAAATACCTGGGAAGAATGCTGTCAAATGCCTGAAAAACGGAGATATCATGAAATGGTTGTTGTTTGCAACAGAGTCCATGCAGTGTGTGGCTGGAATAAGCGGGATGGTGTTTTTACCAGTATCATACAATACCACGTTGCTGAGGATGCATGGTTTAGTTTAGGCCATTTACAAGTTGGTGTTTACTCAGCATCAGCTTGTGCTGTTGATAATGTCATTTTTGTATTTGGTGGCAGAGCAGATGACAGCACAAGAAAACGTGACATTCAATCATTTAATGTTGTTACAGGACAAGCAACAGTCATAAACCAGTTTCCTTCAGCTGTGACTGAAAGTCGGGCTTTATCATTAAATTCTTGCATGTATCTTGCTCTGACAAATGGATCAATCATGAAAGTGATGGAGTCTGGTTCTTTATCAAGACATAGCATTTTACCAAACTTTGACCGTTTCAACTTTGGATTTCTACAGAGGGGTTCTAACATATTGGTTGTTGGTGGTGACACAAGGTATCCCTCTGGATCTAGCCAGTTTGTGGATCTACTGGAAGTTAATGCCCAAGATGGAAGTAAAGTGAAAATATTAAATGATCGACTTTTCAATAATGCAAGTGCTGCTGCCTGCAGAATTCTTCTTATCAGGAGGGTCATATTACCTCGTCTCTCAGTTGGCATTCCTCATTAATAAGTTTTAAAGTTGTTCTCACATTTAATATTTTCCACTGTATGTATAAATAATAAGAGTACATTAAAAATTATCCAACTTTTTGGTTTCCCTGGCCATATGTATAGCTGTATAGGCAATTTTTAAATTGGAGTTGACACCTAGTTTTTTGTGCATCCAGAAAAGTTTTGACACTATGGGCCATATTATATTCCAGCTCTGTTATGTAAAAACATGGCTGAAATGCTAGTTCTCAACACAAACTTTCAAAGTCATGTGAATGATGACCTTACTCTTTTGGCTCTGTATGTCTGTCTCTCTCTACACACATACACATTCAGGTGTATTCCTTTGCTTTATTTATCCATTTACATTGTTATAGCGTATCCAGTCATGTCACAGTTTGATTGAAAACATCCCAGATCTAGACCTGGATACATGGTGATGTAGATCTAGACCAGCAATGCAAAACTTGACATTGGAGTGAGGGTGACATCGAAGTAAGTCTTCTATCTAATACCAATACATTTTAGTCACTGGCTAAAAACCTGATTCACTTAAGAACCCCCATTTTTTGTGAAACAGAATTTCTCTCTATTAAAAGCTACCAAGAACCAGCATGGTGTAAGCTTTTCACTTAAGAACTTGATCAAATTATGTTACAAATTATTAAATGTGTTACCGTACATTTTCATGTCTCTAATGCACTGTTTTACGTCGATAACCATTGCCTGTTTAGTTTCAACAAGAGAAAGGGTATCAGCACATTACTTAAGCTAATTAAACATACAAGACATACAAAATTTGCCACATAGTCTGACCTGACACAGTGAAATTTTACCATGTCCACCCAAGCACTTATCATGGCAGTGGAGGCAAACCAGGGCCATCTGATATGTCTTGTTCCATAATAAAGCTAACACCATTCACATAAAATCAAAGGCAGGTGCCTGGTCAAGTTATCTTGTCCATTATTGTTTTGTGACCCCATGGGTCCATCAACAATGTGGTGAGGAGCCAAGACGCACATAATGACTGATATGCACGGTGGTCACCTGCCCACTGCCATTAAGGCTGTCTGTACAGTCGAGCTAGGATTAGCAGTTAAGTGAAGACCCATTGTTCGAATGTATTATGCTTTGCCTACAACATTGTCATTTGAAGATACTGAGGTTAGCCCCATGCCATTGGCCACACTATAAAGGAGAAATGAGATAAGTCATTGAAAACTAAGAGACATCCACTCATCTTCTATCAGTTTACTTTTGTCATTTTTTTTTTTATAGTCTGATTGGCTGAGTGAATAATATGAAGTACAATCTCCTTTACTATGACTTTCATTAAATACAAAAATGCCCTTGAACCTTCACTTTGCCAAAGAAACATCCACCAAAGTATCTAGTCTTGATGTCTCCTGAGACATGGGTTCGTAGCCGATAATCACCTTTTTACATGTTAAGAAAATAAAAGTAAGACACCATCTGAGGATGTTACCTCTTTCCAACAGAATTTTTTTTTCTACATGCAACCAGCGCATTTTCAACCTATTCAAATTTCCCAAGTATGAGGGAAATAAGAAGGCAATTTTTCTCCTTTACAGTGACTGGATGTCACATATAGTGGTCTGAGGAACAATTTAGTACAAAGCTGAATTTTTGGGAGCAGGTCTGTCATGGTTTAAAATACAACATATCAAAAATCCCCATTGTTCACTTTGTGCTTTTTGTAATTTTGATTCCCAAAATATAAAAAAATTCAACGAAATTGGCTCAACATTAGTGGAACACCATACTTTTGTGGTTACGAATTGAATAATCGTCTTGTTTTTCTTAGGGACGGCATTTTTTCACAACTATCAGAATGGACTGTCGTAAGTCTGTCAGTGAAGTCAGAGGGTCACATTTCCTGGCTGCAACTCTTCCGTTCTGCTTTGTGATATCTATCTGTTAATTGTAGAAACAATCAAGGCTTACCTGTAAGGTGACGATTGTTTCAAATTTCATTGAGTTTGTCAACAGGAACATGAGAACCATACGTGGCCAATCCTACATTAACACTTTAGAGCACTCAATGTCATAGTGAAAAAATATAAAGTTTGTCTGCATTATAGAATGACTTATTGCATGATATGGATTATAGATATTGAATTGTATGTAATATTACATTGAAAGGGTTGTTAAAATGATGTACACATGAGAGGACAACAAGAGGGCATGTTACTTCTCTGTTCCCGTTGACAAAATCAGAAACATTCATCACCTGACAGGCAAGCCTCAATTGTTTCTACACTTTCATCTCATTTCCTAACAGTCACTTCGACAGTAACATAAGACTTTAGAGTGAACTATGACATGAATGAAAACACACTTAGGGATGAGGTTCATGCTGTAACTTTGTTAATAATTGTATACACACATTTGTACAAATAAAGGGAATGCAATTCAAAAACTTAATGACTGACATTTTCTGCAAAACTTATATTTTGAATTGTCCGTAATAAATTGTGCTCAGTTGTATATGAACCATGTTTAACAATAATTTTAATATCCAATATACTCTCTATATGTTATGTTAAATTCCGCACATTATGCAGTATTATAATGTCATATAGGCCTATACTATACAATATGACACCTTGAATTTATTTAAAAATATGGTAGACATTTTACATATTTTCATAATTCAGGTGTCATCATTTTTGCTCTTCATCAATGCATCCATTAATTTTTGCCCATAATTTGGTTTTATTTCCTTATAAAATTTTGTAAAGGTTCTTTCATTGGTCCACCCAGCTGCCGCTAGGAAAGTAGCCATAGGTATTCCTGCACTAGCATCCGCCGAAATACTTGCTATGCGACTGGAGTGTGTAGTGAAAACCATCACATCTATTCCTGCCAGCCCTAAGATTTCCTTCAGCCAGGGACCAATTGTGTCTTTACTAATCACTTTGTGGGGCTTTTGATAAATCAATAAAAGTTTATTTTCCCTGTTGTCTTATCGAATCAACCTTGTTCTGTCAATGTAATTTCTTATGACATTGACTGTGCACAAAGACAGATTAGTTGGAATAGCAATAAACTGAAGTGGTTGCCGGTAAGTAACTTTCCGGGAATGTTTCAATAAAGAAGACACATAAAAAGCGCATTTAGTTGTAGAAGATTCTTTATATCTAATGCATGGATAGTTTGTCTTCTTTGTCCTGAAAATAAAGCCAGCAGGTCTGTGAATTTGAGAGACAGCTCTTTCAGAGTAAGGTGCTATGCGGATACCAGGGTTCTGGAAACTGTAATACAACTCCTATATCCCAATTTATCACTGTCCTTTACTGGGAAGATGGTCGATTTTCAAACATGCCCTTTATGAACCTCTTTAACACATGGCAAATTACCAAAACATTCTGTTGAGCCTTCTACCTTTAAAAAACATGAAAAGTGCAGATCAGGCAGTACCGGTACAGATGGTGAAAATGATGCATTTCCATTATACAGCTCTAAAAAATTTACAGCCTGATCTACAGGCAGTGATGCTTAATAAATTTCAGTTTTATATACAAATTTTATCCATTTCCTACGGTAGTTAATGTAGGTGTTCTTCATTTCTGGTCTTAATGAACTATGACCACTCCAGCAGCTTCTGAAAATCTTTTGTTCTGGTATCAATGTTTCTTGTGAAGATGGTGAAGTTCCATTGGCATGTTCAACAGGGCTAGACAATCCTTTTTTATAGTGCTAGCACACCTGGTTGATTTATGAGCATTTTCATGAGTACGGAATCTGCTGGCCAAAATGGTGCTGTGGGAACCCTTGTTGCTTTGTCTCCTTTGATCTTTTGATTTTGAAGTACTCTGGTTAAAAGACAAAATGGTGGGAATGCAAAAAATCTTTTGTTCGACCAACATAAGGTGAAAGCATCTACCACATATCATGGGTGAAAGTTGGCCGGCATTTGCCGACACGGCCGGCAAACGGGCTTTCAGTTTCGTTGATCCGCCGGAATTTGGATAGGACTGCCTGTTATGATTGTTTTGACATTGCGCTCGCTACAGGAATTTGAATTCTGTCAGTTTGAGTTGGCAGGAATTTGCAAATCTCTGAACTTTCACCCATGGATCAGTTGACCCCACCAGTGGAAGGCATAAGTTAAGGTTGTTAGTTTGATATTCTGAATTAATGACATGTAAAATGGTGCTGGAAATTTCCAGTTCAGGAAAGAAATTAGGACATGGGAGAAAATTTTGTGTCAGAAGCTAGAAATTGCATCCCGTCTGAAGGAGTCAGTCAATGACCTTCCTCCTGTGGCTGGCACTAGAAAGACTGGTTTTATTGGTTTTGTGTTATGTGCTGATATTATTTCCTTGTACAAGCAGTTGATTTTTTGTTATAGATATGATGTGAAATTTTTATTAACGTACAAGTTCAGCAAAAATTGCACTGTACAGTTTTTGTAAAGGAAAGAAGCATGCGAGGCCTGAAAGATAATCCAATTGCAGTTTTCAAAACCCATAATAAAATATATAATACTACGAAGGGTAACTGTGGAATCCATGCCAATGTTAACAACTTCAAGTGCACTATCAGTCAATAGCATAGACATTTCTTTGTCATGAAACAGGGTATTAATGCTTGACACAACATTTGAAGGCTATAGAAATAATGCCTGTACGATAAATTTCAATTAACTTTCTGCTTGTTCTGGAAAGATTGTTGCTTAAGATGCTAGTTTTGTCATATTCAGAGATGCCATTTTTCCAGTATTTAGTTGAAATCAGCTATTGCCGCTTCAGTTAAAAATGTCTTCCGCTATCGTATTGCCGATAAAGTGAGGCCCAAAATCCTATATTTTCGCTGAAAATAATAACAATGTTTTCACAGTCTTAATTCGAGAGCTCGTTCAGCATTATGGGAGATCTGATCGATAAGAAGTCTGCAAACATGGACATCTCCACTTATAGCTCTCTACAGACCATAAGATACAGTTTGTCTGCTGCTGGGAAATCAGCCATTGGTATTTTCATGTGGCTGATCATCTGCATGACAGAGTGGACCCAGCACTTGCCCACAACATGAAAAACTCTCATGCACGGTATGAAGCATGTCTTCAGGGGAAAAATGAGACCAAGAAAGCTGCTTCAGAGCAGCTGGGGATAACAAAGTGGGAGCCCTCCAGATTAATGTCAAAAAGAAAATTCTGTGAGGATTCTAACAAGGCTGCCAAGATGGCCAGGCTAGAGCATAAGCTTGGGCGTAAGCAGCAGTAAAATCCACCAATTTCCATCAAAACAACTCTTCACTTATGCAAACTTGGTAGTACTCACAAGGTATGTTATTTTATATTTACTGTACTCAGAAATGGGTTTTTGTTTGTTCAATTTTTCAAACATTTTCCAGCCTGAGGGGGATGCACTGCTTCACCTCCCCGCTGCAACCTTTCTCCCTTTTTCCTCCTTTTTGAACATTTGAACATGGCATCTCTGTATATTTAAGATGATACAGATAGGGTTTTTTTTATTGTGAATCTTGATTGAAAGCTTTTGCTGAAGATAATAAAAAATTTGTCACCAGTTCAGTCTTTGATAGTCTTAAAAGAATAGGGCTGCATTATTAATTCCATCTGAGGATCTGCAGATATTCTTGGTATTTGTTTGACATGTGAAAAACAAATTAGATGTATATATATAAATGTGTGACATCAGATATGGATGGTAGACTATCAAACCTTAATCTTTATAAACTCTTACAAAGTAGGATGAAAACGTGTAGGCAAGACAATTTTTTTTCCTCTGTTCAGACTCTCAAAGATTTTATCAGGATTGCTTTAAGAACCGCTTGATCATTTTAATAAAATGCAGGGAAACTTCACAGGTACAAAAGTAAAAGAAAGGCTGAATTACACACACCTAACACATGTTTTATTTTCTGGGCAGTAATACGAATTCACATGTTTTAGATAGCAGTCTTATGTTTTTTTGTATGTATATTTTGTGTTTGAAATGAAAGTAGGAAGTGATTTCTCTCCCTTCATTGTGGAGTATATTGCCTGAACGTTGAAGCTGTAACATTGTATTCACTTTGTTATAACTTAATTTGTAAGAATGTCTGTTAATGTCGATGATTGTAAATTACTTTACCAGTACAGTAACTTTTTTAATGTCTTCCTTTCTAGTTGTAATTTAATGTTGATGTTTTCGACTTCTTACAGTAACTTATATAAATTGTCGTTTAATGTCGATGTTTTCAATTTCTTACAGTAACTTATATAAATTGTCGTTTAATGTCGATGTCTTCAATTTCTTACAGTAACTTTTGTAAATTGTCGTTTAATGTCGATGCTTTCAATTTCTTACTGTAACTTATATAAATTTTCGTTTAATGTCGATGTTTTCAATTTCTTACCGTAACTTATATAAATTGTCGTTTAATGTCGATGTTTTCAATTTCTTACAGTAACATATATATTGTCGTTTATTGTCGATGTTTTCAATTTCTTACAGTAACTTATTTACTTATATTATCTAAATTGTCGTTTAATGTTGATG
>JAOXNP010020028.1:0-11120 GCA_028571245.1 Chromodoris orientalis
CCATTTATCAAACTCAAATAATAGATTGATCCTTCCATAAGGTCCCCATGTTGTCCAATACTATCCTGCTGTTTTGTAATCTCTTTATCAGTTGGATTAACCTCACATGATAACGCGAATGAGTCATCTACTAGACGCATGTAGCCTCGGATGTTTCGATGAAACCACTAACGTGGCAGTCAGTCACGTCGATGGAGCATTAGTGTTTTTGTCAAAGCAAAAAATATTGCACAATGGATATTCATGTTTTTAATAACGGTCTTTAAAAGCATTTTTTTGTATTTTTTGATCCCTCATCTTTATAACACTAAATTAGTAAATATAAATATGTATTGGGTTATACGGAGTCGATCTATACAATAAAACGAAAATCGAAATTT
The DNA here is from genome assembly GCA_028571245.1 of Chromodoris orientalis. Taxonomy (NCBI): domain Eukaryota; kingdom Metazoa; phylum Mollusca; class Gastropoda; order Nudibranchia; family Chromodorididae; genus Chromodoris; species Chromodoris orientalis. The sequence continues at coordinate 381 of JAOXNP010020028.1, forward strand.
GGCGTATTCATGTTTTCGTCAGATGGGTAGCGATAATGGACTTCAGAAGACAGTGAAAACAAGGAAACAATTCATTAGAGCCAAGACCATACATTCACATAATATATCAGCCTAGAGAGGAAGGTAAGAGATGTAAAGCTGATAGTAAAAGTGATAAGTGTAATAATATCTTTCAGTTGGTCTTACATTTTGTTAATTAATTGGTCTACATTTAAAAAAAATAAGGCAGTGGACATTGAAGTTGACATAAGAGCAGGAGTTCATGAAAGAAGACTGGCTTCATTTATTTGCACTCAGGAAAACCATGCCTGGTTGAAAGGACTGTTTCTCAATAAACTTAACATATCCATTTCTGGGAATTCCCTGTCAGAACTACAACTTCCTGGACGACTACGACGACTGGATGAGCCTGAAGGGTTGCGACTTCGAATATTGCCATGATCAAAATATCTTAGTAGGGATGAGGCAGATGGATTGCGACTTCGTGAACCATGCTCCAGTTCTATGACACTGTCTATTAATGCAGATTTAATAGATGACGATGACAAGTTTCGATGTCGGTTGTGGACATCAGACTCATTATCTTGGTAATTTCTTAGTCTTAGTGAGTCAATCTGACCTGGGATGGGGTCAATATCCAAGGCAACATCCTGATTTGACAGAGGGACAAAGCAATTGTAGTTCAGGTGCGTATGGAAACTATCTCCAATGCCTGCATCTACTTCCATCAACTTTGCCAGTGGTACATCTGATTCTCCATAATGTTGACTTAGTCCATGGGAACCAGACGCATTACGAGATCGACTTTCTTGAGATGATGGATGGCGGCCATGGGAAGATTGCAGGGATAGAGCAGAGCCATACTTGCCCAGAATCATGGCCCGAGGACTTTTTCTTATGTTGTCAGGCTCAAATGGAGATGATGGCATGCTGGAATTTCTTCTTAAAAAATCAATTTCACTACTGCAAGCTACATTCTTTTGCTTATCTGCAGCAGACAAATTTCTTTGACGGCTATGATTTTCTGTTGCAAGGGCTACAGCATGCTTCAATCGAACATTCTCTTGAAAAGCTGTGTAAAGTGATCTCATGCAACTATTTTCATACAACTCATGTAGGCTTGACTCAGTAAAAGCAGATGGTGCCATGTAGCTTGACCCACTGTCCAAAGATTGGTCATTCACCTCCTGGGATGGATGTCGACTCCTTGTTTGTGATGGGTGATGTGCCATCTGCTGCGCAAGTTTGAAATCAGACTGAAGGGCCTTCTGGCGTTTCACAGATGGATCCATTGCATTATCTAATTTGTATATATCTACATCAGCATTCTCACTCTCCTGCCATGGACTTTCTATGTAATCTGTGCCCTTAGAGGAAGAAATCTGGGTAGTGGAAGAAGATGGTAATAAGCAATCGTTGTGTTCTGTTGAACTTATTGTTGTGGAGGGGTCCTGCCTCTTCAGTTTTTGTGATAGTTTGGAGTATCCATGTGGTGAGATAATCTCAAACGATGATTCATGCTCTCCTGAATAAGCCCATGGTACTTGATAACCTCTTTCCATACCCTCCTCACCTTCAGTGATTGAATGTTCAGGAGCTGTATGATTTGCACAATAGCTTTGACCAGGGGAAACAGTAAGGCTTTCTGTAGCAGATCTCATCATTTTCATCGGTTTAGCATTATTTTTTAATGAATGGCTCACAATGCCTCCAGTGTCTTTCCTTGGTTCAAGGTTTCTTGGAAGACTCAATGGTCTATGGTAGTGTCTTAAAATATCTGTCATTGTTTCTCTTCTTGTAGGATCCTCTGAAGGCTGCTGGGACCAAAAGCTAGAATCCATGCCATCACTGTTATCATTGCCCTGCTGCAAATCAATTTCAAGAGGATAATGATCTTTCTGAGGTAAAAGAGAACTACTTTGATCATCAGGTAAAATATTCTGATGCATTATCATACCATGAGATGATGGAGTGAAATTTGTTGACACATTTGGTTCTTTGTCGTTTACACAACTGGATTTGAACAAAGTGTTTGAATCATCCTGTGAATATTTCGGCTGCAAATTTGAAGAGGAAAGAATGTTATCTTTCAGAGATGTCGTCACTGAGGGTGGCATTATTGGAGCTGCCCCTCTAATGTTGCTTAAAGATGATTTATCATCAATGGTTTCTCCATATGGATCCTCATTTATGACTGTATCTGAAAACTTGACTCTCTTCGGCAGGCAATGTCCTGGATGACCAGATTTGCTACCCTTTCTCCTGTCTCGACTACTTCCTTCTTTTTTGGATTTTGACCGCTTTCCAGATTTAGATTCTGAAAGGGACAAATTAATGCATTGCATGTATTTACAAGGATGGTCTGAGTTATGAACACACTTCAAGGAGCCCTGAGCTACTTCAGGGCCAGAGTTTTCAGAAATGGTTCTCTTTCTACTTTTTCTCTTTTTAAGCATGGTATTATGTGTATCATATTCATGTGTGCCACATCTTTGATTATTGTTTAATTGCTTTTTATCAGTTGTGCAAGATTGAATCATGTCTCCAGCTTGTGACATCCCCGACTGTGGTTGTCCAGCACTAGCATATACTAGGACGTCATCATGTCTTTTGTACATATTATCAATGACCTGAGTGATGCGATCAGACATTGTCACTTTGGGAATTTCAGTACAACTGGCAGGAAAGGTTTCTGTATAAGCTTGGTGAAAAGTTTTGCCATGCATAGATGCAGATAAGGAGTTAACAGTATTTGGAATTACAGATGATTCAAAAACTTCCACACTACACTTCTCATCATATTTCCCGCAAGAACTTCTCTGAATGCAAGGCTGTTTGTCTCCCTTGTCTGTACTTGCATCTTCCCACATCATGGAAGTATTTTTCTCATCTTTGTGCGCTCCTGATCTCAGAGGAGCAGGGGAAGACTGTAGCATGTGAGTCAGGAGGGGAGTAGACATCTGAAGGCTACTACTAATTAAAGGTTCTGTTCTGAATTGAGACTTAACATTAAGCTTGTCACCATAATTGGAGATATTGTGTGATGTTGTCACAAGCAAAGACTGGGATGAATTTAAAGGTTCAGCTAAATCAGACCAAAGGGATTGATTTGTGACTGATGATACCAGTGGTGGTGCAACGATTCTCCCAGTAATCGACTCCTTTGGATCAAAAAAGGCTCCGGTGTCCAAACAGGATAATTCTGTGGATGGTGAAACATTCACTAAATGAAAGGAAAGTTTTTGTGGCTGATTTGCTGAGTTATCCTTCACATTAACAAGACAGTGCTGTATATTGGATGACACAAGGTCAGATCTCTCTCCATATGGTGTGCTTTTCATTTTCGTGTCTTCATCTAAATGTCTCCATCTATTAATATGACCATCTTCTCTAAAAACCTTAACTGATGACTCTTTCTCATTTTCCATGATGTTCAAAGCTGGTACCAATGAGGACCTGGCAACATCCTCTTCAGGATTCTTTGAAGTCATGGAGTATTGCTGCTGATTAGTGCAGCCAATTAACTGATCAGGATGCTTAGCAATAAGCTCACTTAAGAGGCTATTCTTAGGAGGCATTGTGTTTAAAGTTTTGGTACCAGCAGACAGTGATGTGTGATGAGAAATGGGTTTACAGCTGTGTGTGACAGAAGTAATGACCTTTGAATTACAAATTTGGCGGATCCCATTCCCTGCTCTTGTTGCTTCATTTATGGACAGTGATTCACTTTGAGTAAGCCTGCCTTTTGATGTAGATTTTGTAAGTGCAATGGATAGGAGGTCAACATTCTTCTTGACTTCACATGGATGATCATCTATCTTCATTGTCTGATCATCACTAGTTGATTCATAAACAGAGTTAAGATCATGGTCAGGATTAAAGGAATTTTTGGAGTTTATCTCATTAATGGATGGACCTCCATGAGGACAATCTAACTCTGTGGAAAATTCTCTCCAACGCTCTTTGCATTTGGTAGTTGAACAGACCCGAGATGTGCTTATATTTCTGTTGTTTGATGTCCTCAATATCTTGCCATCTCCTGTTTGGGCTGTGATATTACGTCTGGCGCTCTCAGGCGCTGTATGTATTTTTTCTTGACCTTCTGACTGAAGGTGGTTGCATTTATAATTTGAGGTTCCAGTCCTCAATTTTACTCTTGAAGAAATTCCTGGAAGAGAAAGCTCTTTGGTAGACTTGCCCTCCACATCAAAGGCAAGACCAGTATGTGAAGCATTCTTATTCTCCTCAGTTGACAAAATCTGTGTATTCGATGACATAAACTTGACATTGCCTGATACAGGAACAGGAATAATATACTGCATCTCTTCGAGAGGCATGGACACTGCCAATGTCTGCACCTTACTACTTTCTTTAAAACTTAAAATATCTCTGATTGTGGGAGGCTTGGAATGTTTGCGAGGCTTTATAACTGAGCGTTTACCTGCCAGTTTATTTTGTTGGCTAGCACAACCAGGAGAAGAAGCCATGAATAAGGATTCATTGTTCTGAGCATCACTGTTCCTCTTGTTTACGGTGTTCAAGGTCTGACAGGCAAACAAAGTATTTGACTTGCCAGTAGTAGTACTCATAATATCAGTATTGTATGTAGTATTTGTTTTTGACACAACCAATGAATTGGAAACATCTACAACCGACACTGTGTGTGTACTTGATCCACAAGGATGGCTCACAGGGAGAGAAAAATGTTGTGCATCTCTTTGATTTTCTTCATTAGGCAATTGTGAAGGGGTTACAATAAGCAACCTTTCTGTTTGTTGATTCTGGTTCTGAGAGAGGGCAGCAGCATTTTCTAATTCTTGTAATTGTTTTCGTTTCAAAGATGTAGGGGAAACAAGAGTGACATTTGGAGGACCTGCAGATTCATGTGTTGTGGCAGTGTCCCTCGTAAATGTAACAGCCGATGATGGAAGAGAAGTTGCGGAGTATGAGTGAATGTGCGACTTTTTTGAGCTCCCCTTAGTTCCAGGTGTGCCTATGCTCCTAGTTCTACGCCTTGCTTGGATTTCTCCCTTTCGGGAAATATCATTTAAATGTGTTTGGGATAGACTACATGGCCTTTCTCTTTTACATTCAACTCGAAAGGTTGTATCACAAGAATCATTAGAGTGAGGCTCATCATGTAAATTGTTTGTGCTCAGAATTACAGATGACTGGTTTTGCAACTCTGAGGGATTTTTCAAAAGTCTTATTAAAGATGCACATGTTTCAGGGTTTTCTAATAAGGTGGCAAAAGAGGATACATTAGGGGATGAGCTGTCAACAAGGGGAGGTACACAAATCCTTTCAGGTATTGTCATCAGTTCACATTTTTTATCCTTTAGCTCATAGCTCGGAAGAAAGCTAGAAATGTCCAGAGCCATTTGGTTTTCAGTGGATGATTTCACTTGTACCTGGAAAGCTGCTGGTTGAGCTTTAGTCTTTCCATGTTCTTGCCCTTGACTTGGTCTTGTATTATCATTGGTAATGTCAATAACAAGCTCTTTGTCATGCAAGAAGGACAGCCGCTGCATGCTCTGTTCAGATAATTCCTGAGCAGGAATTTTATTGTTTGAAATGTCAGGATTCTTACTAGGAGGTATGACGGATGGGGGCTTTGAAATTTTCGTCGTCTTCACATTAGCTACCATCACTCCAGACAAAGCATTAGGATATTTTTCCAAATAATGATGAGGAGATGAGACATTCAGCCTGACATTTTCTTCTTGTGTGTTTGAAGAATGGCTTTTAAATCCATCAATAGGGACCATGAGCATTGGTTGACAATTCATGCCACTTTTCTCGAGAAATGTCAAGGATGCTTGACTATTTACCTCTGGTAAATTGATTTTTGAAGATGAGGTATTGTTGTCCTTTAACATTTCCATGACTGATTTCGCTTTTTCAGTTGTTGAATCTGAAGTTTTATTATCGTCTATCGCTTTCACAAGAGAACCAATCTTTGAGTCACCTATTATATGAGTAGAATTTCCTGCTGGTTGCTCATCTCCCAGTTTTCCATAAACCTGTCTAATCATTGAGGATTCTGAGGATCCAGCCCCAGTATGAATCATGGTTTTTACAGCAGCTTTATTCAAACTACCCTCATGAGATGAAATACAAGACTCTAAATTTGCTTGGTGCTGATGTAACTTGTCAGATATAGAAGAAAAATTCTTTATCTCTTCTTGCATAGAATTATCCCTTAATGTCATCTGGCTGGGATTCATGGATGTATTTTCTTGTCTTGACCTTACTTCATATTTGGCCATAACTGAAGCAGAGGACTCAGAGATGCCTTCTTGAAAGGGCAAAATAATCTGTGTTCCATTTGTAAGGGTTAAATTTTGACTCATCAAACTTTGAGCAATCATCTGCAGTATTGTTTCATTAGGAGGCAGACAAGCATTAATATGCGTGGTGGGAGGGGTTGCAACAATTGAGAATGACCCTGGGGCTGTTTCAGATGATTCACTGAAAAAATGTTGATTGTCGGGATCTGGGCTTAATTGAGTAACCTGGTATCTTGGAAAGCCTGGTTTATCTGGCACAAGGATTACAGTATTGCCTTTTGGTTTTGGAGTGGACTTGGTCCCTCTTGATACAGATCCTAATTTGCTTGCTGAACTGGCAGACTCCTCTGAGCCTCCATTTGAAGTGACCTTTCTCCCATTACATGTCACCTGATTTCTCTGTGTATACTTATGATGTTGTTCACCTTTTGCTTTTGAAAACAGTTGCTTGCTTGTTTGAGAATACTGAGAAGTTTGGAAGCTGGGTATTGAATAGTGGGCATTAGAGCTTTGATAATTACGGGATGATATCTCTACAGGATAGGTTACCTCAGTCGGAGCATTTGATTCCTCATGGTGAACATCTGGTAAAATATGTTGAACATTTTGGGTATCTGCTGTCACAAGATTCTGTAATTCTTGATTTTTCTGTAGTGATCCCACAAGTTTCAATTTGCACTGGGTCTCAGTACCTTGAATGAGTGAGGAAGGCTCTGAGTATATCAGCTGTGGTCCATTTTGTTCATCCAATATTGGAACGACAACACTGCTTGAGTTTAAAGGAGAAACAAAGGGACTTGTGTTTCTAGAATCTTGAAAGGGAAAATTAATAATGATTTGTTGATTACCTGGAGTGGAGGTCAGGGGCATGGGAAAACCACTATTATTATTGCCAGCAAGGACTACAACTTTTTTCTGATCCAAAGTGTGCTGAATAACAGGAACTTCATGAGATGGCATTTGAATGCACACTCTACCTTCACTTATCTGTTGATTTAAAGTCATTGGCATTTTCCCATCCACTGCAATTTGTGATGTGGGGACAGTTTCAACTGATTGCTGGATTGGAAATGGGAGAAGAGTATAGTTGGAATTGGAATTAGTACAATTTGACGGTCCATTTTGTTCTAGATCAATAGAAACTGTAGTATTAAAATTATCTGCATTATGCAATGGCATTAAAGAGTTACAATTAGCCAAAGGTGACTGAAGAGTGTCTTTGGAAGATTCTAAAATGCTACTGGGTTTAAATATGTTTCCTTTTATATTCAAACACTCTTCTGTTTCACTTTTTAAGTACTTTGGTGTAGAAATCTTAATGAGGGTATTTTCTTTTGCATTATCACTCATACTAAGAGACTGGTATGTCTGTCCATCAGTTGTTGCCATTAATACTGCATTCCTGTCTCTTATCATACCGACATGTTGGATTTGGTTTGAGCCATATCTTTCCACATTATCTTTCAAAATGCTTTCGGCTGGATTATTTTCTGTGAGCTCCGTCGTTATAGAATGATTATTTGTTGTTGAAGATAGTGAAACTATAAGAGGAATCTCAGTCCTTATGGTTTGTACAGTGGTGGAGGAATTAGGAACTATCTGTTGATTAACACTCGAGTAATAATCCTTTTCTGTAAGTGCTTCTCTCAATTCAGTTCTCAACTGAGGTTCACTGGAAGCCAAAGGATTTGATAAATTTGATTGGCTGGGCATTAATACTTGTGTAACACCATCATTATGGGTTGAGCCACTTAGGAGCTGAATGGTGGGTTGAAGATCTTGTAAATTATTACTTTCAGTATGAAGAACTGATGATGAGGAAAGCATTATATTTTCCATAGATTGACCTCCAGTCAAAATATGATATCCCTCTGTTTGGACACCTGCTTGTTGATGTTCTGCAAGCTGATTAGCAACTTCGACTTCACTTTTTTGTTTGATTACTTCATGCATAGTGGGTTGAAGAGAATGACATGTTTGGGCAAGTTGAGCTTGTTGTAACTGTTGCAGCTGCTCACCAACAAGAAATTCCTGGGGTACAGCATTGTGTCGTGTCTGCATCAAAGACTGTCTGGGTGGTATGTTATGAGTTCCTGGGATAAATTGCAGTTGCCTCTCTGAGAAGGTCAGTTTTTGAGGTAAAGCAATTCCTCGAGGTCTGAGAGGAATACTTTGATTGAAATTTGTCTGCTGCTCATGTAGTGGCATTATCTGGTGCCGATGGTTTGGATCCATCTGCTGACTACTTTGACTTCCATGAGACAGGACACAAGAGAAATGGTTTGAAAATGGCTGACTGAGGATGGGAGATTCCAAGGAAAGGACAGAGCTGGTACTACTCTGCAATGGAACAATGCAGCCATGTGGCAGAGTTATCGGATTGGTCTGCCTGGCAGCTCCTTGACTTTGTTCCGTGGTTATAAGAGGTACAATATGACTTTGTCCATTTCCCAATGACCTAGAAGGAGTCGAGATTATGGTTTCCTGACTGGAGCCCATCTCTTCCTGAGCAGGCTCAGACTTAGACTGGGTGACATGGGGATGGACAACACCAACAACTGGTTGGCTTTTGTCACGATTTGTCCTATTCTTCTGATGACCAAGCTTGATGGCAAAATGATTAGTTCCTTCACCTGGAATCTGGGCAGGGGAACTCACAGAAATGGATTTTGTTTTTTCAAACTGTTGCTCTTTCTTATCTCCTTCATTGTTCAAGACAGCATTATGTGAATGGACAGTGGGTTTTAACATTGAAGCATGATAGTGTGAAGAAGCAGAGGGTACATTTGCTTTAAGCATTGTGGAATCTCCTGGTAAAGGAGATGTAAAATGCATTTTTGAAAAAGATGAGGTCATAGCAGAGGTTGGCTGTGAAACTGACTGATAAATACTTGTGGAGACTGTTGATGTTGTGCATTTTGTCTGTTGCCTTTCAAGCCATTGAGATTCTCCTTGAAGAATACAATAGATTTGTCCATTATCTGACAGAAGATAGGATTTAGGAGTAAGAGAATGCTGCTCATCATTTACAATGGGAAGAGAAGATGGCACAGATGTTGCTAAGTCAACAGGTTCATGTTTTGAAACCTTATTGTTTTCCAAATTCACGCTACGTCCCTTTGCATTATCGATTGAGACATTTGATCCTATTTGTCCTTTCGGAGAGCTGGAAGAGACAACTGTGTCTCTTGTCAGAGAAACAGTTGAATAAGTCAAAGTATTGCCCTCTATACTTTGTAGGTCTGAGGCAGGGAGGATTTCCCTCAGTGCATGTAATTTTGGGCCAGGTAAGGTTTTATCATGTGTGACATAATTTCCACTTGTACATGAAGCACAGCCAGTATTTTCGCTCAAAATAAACACTGATTCAGACTCTGCCTGAGCAAACTGGCTGCTTTCATTCTGAGAAACAAGTGTACACTGATATGGTGCAGGACTCACATCCCGAGTCAATGCTACTGATTGTTTGGTTCTACTAACATCATTTGTTCCTCCTGGTAAATGTGACAGACTGTTGGCTAATGTATGTCCATGTAAATCCTTAGCAGACTGTGAGAATACATTTCTTCCTACTAACAAATTCACAGCTGGTAAGCTATTTTCTCTATGTCCAGATTCAGGTATATGAACATAGTGATTGACTGAGGTTTGCAGTGGGGTATCAGCTGTGATAGTCTTAGATTGTGTGATTTGAGGAGTTTGTGAACTCAAAGACATTTGATCAGTGACCGCTAGATGCCCTAATAACTCAGGCGTACCAAATGATGAACCTGCCCAGGAGGAACTGGCATTACTTGTTGTATCTTTGCTCTTGCAGAATGAAGTGGCTGGCAATCTTGGTGTGCTAGCAACTGTTTCAGAGCCAAGCACTAACACAGTAGGAGCTCCAAGAGATGAAGGGGACAACAGTGTGGATGGTGATAGTGAAAACGATTGTTGAAAAGATGTTCCAGAGGCAAGAGAGGAAGGCTTGGCAAGGAAGAATGGCAATGCCTTTGATGTCAGTGGCTTTCGATTTTTGTCCATTACTTCTGTAACACTACAACTTTCAGATGTTCCCATCTGTGTGCCAGAGAAGGGACTGGATATGTTGAGACAGTGACCTGATGCTACAGGGAGATTCACAGCTGCAAAATCAAATGCCTGTGTGGCTGCGGGTACTTTAAAATCTGCTAATGAAGTAAAGTTCTGCTTGCTGGAGGCTATCAATGGAAGGACATCTGCATTCCAAAAATTCACTGGAGTCTGAAAAGATGAAAACAATAATAATAATAATAATAATAATAATATAACATTTGTATAGCGCATATAAATAACAAAACAAATAATCCTCTATGCGCTGGTACATGAAATAAACATGACAATTTGTATAGACTGAAGAAATCATGTAACAATTACAGGCAAAAAATACTGACAATATGCAATTGACAACAATTTACACAAGAATTAC
>JAOXNP010022250.1:0-19789 GCA_028571245.1 Chromodoris orientalis
TAACCCTAACCCTAACCCTAACCCTAATACCCGGGATTTAGAAAAATGTAAATATTGCGGGGATTTTGATGTTGGGGTTAGGGTTTGGTTGACCTTGACCCATTTTTTTGGTCACCTTTTCATTTACATTATTATCATTTTATTTTTATTAACATTTTTTTATCGTTGCGCCACTGACAAAAATTGGTCCGTAGTGCAACCAAAAAGGACTTTATCTTTTTTTTAGATAGTTTATTGGACATAATTATGTTTTGTAAAAAAAGAAATGATGGACAACCGAAGGGTAAACAAGAACAATAAGGAAAAATTCAGAAAACTGAACAAAGAAATCAAGATAAAATGCCAAGAACGCAAAAAAGCATGGCTGGAGGAAAAATGTAAAGACATAGAAAAGGCCCATGCCTCAAATCCACAAGAAATGCATAGAAAAATCGAAGAAATTAGCGACAAAAAGAAAACATGCTCAGCCAGTGGATGCATAAAATCAAAAGATGGACAAAGATGCCAATGTACATTTTATTTGCAGAATAAACATAGTTCATCCGCCTCCTGAAGACAGTCCATTGACGTTTCCAGAGGTATGTAGGTCGGTCGACCTGTCATCTTGTTTGTGATCATCATGCACGCCCCTGTGTCGCTGTTGTACCCTGTCATTATGACGAACTCTCTGACGAACCCAATGTTTATCTCCCATGTCAGTCTGTTCGTGTACACCTGCCCGTTGTGGTACGTCAGAAGTGGAAACTTGATAATACCGAGGTGATTCTTCTCAGTACAGTACAGCGGCTGCTGAGTGTATTCGTCCGTGAATATCTGACTTTTGTGGGCACCTCCCACAGACGACTTCTTCTTGACTGCGACATTGACTGGTTTATGACAAAAGGGGCACATGTGTACCGTGTACAGGTCCATGATCCTACGCATGTCGCAGTTTCGTGGACCCAGACACAGGCCGCTGCGTTGGGGTAACTTCCTGTCCATGAGGGTAAGATGAACAGATGATCTCCTCTTGCACGACTTTGCTAGAGAGTGAAGGTACGTCCTAACGTATAGATTGGCCATGGTGATATCACTCACACACCTACTCATGTACATGGACAGCTGTCTCATCAACTGTATTGGGTTGTTGTGATACCTGTTGTAACCCACGTCGTGTAGAAACTCTAGCACGGGCCGATCGTACGCTAGGTTGGACATGTCTACGATTGGCAGTGGAGTTATGTCATCTAGCGTATCTGCGGACAGGACGTGGGTCACCATGTTCTTAGATTTAGTAGCTACAATGGGTTCAATGTGGGTCACGTAGTATCTGGAGATAGCCCTCCAGTGCGCCTGGCCATGCTGTTTGGGTTTAGATCCTCTGCAATATTTTGAGTTCTTGAGTTTGTTGGGTTTGGTTCGATCGTCTCTCGCATTGTCATCTCCACTCTCCACGCATGAGGTGATGAACTTGATCAGGTCTCTCTCGAACAGAAGGGTGTTCAGTGTCACGTAGTTATAGACCGCTCTGGCGTCCGATACGTATCTCTCCTGACTCGTCGGGATGTCCATGTGGAGTGGAGCGTAGACATACTCGTACATACCCAGCCTAACCAGACGACCCATCTCCGGTTCGGGGTCAGAAGATCGCCATAGCATGACTGCCCTCAGAGGGCTGAACCGATGTCTGGAGGTGCTCATTGTGTGCGTTGGATCCAAACTGAAAATGGGCGCCAACTCACATACATTTATAGAGAGAATGGCGCATGCGCAGTGATCTCACCCTCGTTCTCATCTCAACGGACATTTGCAGTTCATACCGACCCACGGCCTGGTGCAATTAGTCAATGACTCCGTTTTAATATTTCGTATCCTCACCGCAGTCGTCATTCGGTGAGACATTCCGAAGAAGGCGCTCATGATCAGACACAGGACAACGTCATCCGTAAACCCACCCATAAGTTTACCGGTGTACTTGTTGTCTCTGTACTGGTAGTTCTTGACCTCGTTCAGCAGGTACTCTAATGAACAGACGTCTTTTGAGAATGCACCATACTCGGAGGTTGTAGCCATCCTGAAATGAGTCTTATGCTTGCTGTTTATGAAATTTAGCACCGAAGAGCATATATGGAACTTCTTACCCGTCAGCAGATAGCCGTACAGGAGGTTCCTGTCAGTCAGTACATCGACAAACGCGAAGAACTCGCAATTAGCTTTGGACAACAATCCACCCGCCGCTGAACCGGCCGACCGTTTCCTTTGGTCTACCCAGGTGCTGTAATAAGACCTCACTGCGTCGGGGTTACTGTTCCGCTCGATGGCGACGAAAAAATTACATTTTCCCAGAGTCTTCTCCACCAGCGTCGTGATGCACCTGGCGTACATCTCCTCCATGATAATGGACACGTTACCAAGGTCGCCAGGGGCGAGTAACTTCCTGTCCATGAAACACACCACCATCTGATCTTTCACAAACCGGATACAGCATAAGGCGATGGCAGACCGCCTAGACGGGTGGTACGCGGGATCGATATAGATCCAATAAGACACCTCATCCTCAAGCGGTAAATCTTCCAGCCTGATATGGGTGGTGGGTGAACAGAGATGTGATACAAAGTCTTTGGAGAAGGCTGGTCTGTGCTCCATGTCGTAGGTGTCCATGATTCCGTTGGCGATGTCCTCTGGTCTGATGACCCCCAGCTCGTTCTCGTACGTGGCCTCAGTTCTGGTGATGACTCCCTCAAACGCTTTGTTGTCCTGGTCGTAGGTGATGTACCTTGGGGCAAACATCTTCCTGTAGCACCCCGTGTAAGATGAGCTGTACTGGACGTGGATTGGGTGTAAACAGAAAAAGCACAGTCTGTACAGGTTGATGTACATACATTTTGCCTTCATGTTGACAACGATGTTCAGGAGAACGTCCTTCCTACTCGAGATGGGGCTGGAGACGAAGCCGATCTTGGTGTGCATCCTCTGAATCATGGCGTTGATGACGGTGTAGGAGTCCTCAGTCACGCACAACGCCTCGTCCAAGAACCCTATGTCCGGGTTGTTCCCTCTGATTGAGGCCGGTCTGCAGGCGGACGGGTACTTGAGACGGTTACTGTAACCGTCGTTGAACTCAACGATCAAACAATCCTCGTGGTGCTTCAAGTGATAGCCGTACACGTGCTGAGGAAAGCTGGTGTTCAAGCAAGTCTCCACATCGTCCTTCGTGGTCCCGATCAGACTCTTGTTGTGGGCCATCGTGAGGATCTCGCAATTCCTGAAGGTGATCAGCGCCACAGCCACGGACAGCTTTATACATCTCGTCTTGCCCAGCCCACGGGGGACAATAGCCATGTACTGTTTGCCAGTATACTTTTCTCTCATCTTGTTGACCGACGCCATGTCAAACCCGTGATAAGTGTCGTTACACCCCAGGATAAGAGTTGTGAGAAAGTCGTGGTTCGTCCTGTAGAGGCAATAATAGAACAGCACTTCGTAGAACACCGACTTCTGGAACATCTGATGAGTGTTGGTGGGGTGCTCCATGACGTCGTTGTGAATGCGGTTCAGGAAGTTCACGTACTGTACCATGTCCACCAGGGTGGACTTGAGGTTGGTCACGCACCTATCCATGGCTGGGGATGATACGTTCTGGGGAATGAGCGGTGGCGGTTCACCAAACATATTGACCAGTGACATCAATTCGTCATCGTCGACCTTAGCCTCAGTGAAGGTCAGATACGGATTATAGCTGTACATCATCTTGCTCTCCTGACGAAGCTTCGGAGTGTCGAAGAACAGCCTTTTGAAGACGTATGAGTCTCCCTTCCTCTGAAACAAACTAACCCAATCATCTGGAGTCGAACAGCTCGGATCGGTCGAAATCAGGTCAGAGTCACCCCACAACCCAGTTCCACTGAGATACAATTCAAACGAACACCTGAACGGGGTGGTGATCAGCATGATTTACTAATTTAGTATGTCTCTGTGAAGTCTGTCGTAGATAGTCCTCTTGGTTGATAGAATGTGTTCGCAACTGCCTTCTGGGAGACTTGCATCTGTTCCTCTCTTGGATACAATGCTGCCCATGTCATCGCATCCAACCGGTCTGGGGCAGACGTAGTCAGTCCATCCGATGTCGGAGAAGATGTCGGCGATGATGCACAGCGGACATGTATATGTGATTAGGTTGTCAGAGTTGATAATCTCGTGTCGAGGGAAACTAATATAGCTGGATAAACAACATAGGTCTTCGTATACGCCAGACAGATGCGTCTCAGCGTCATCGAGACCCAACACAATCCTCTTCCACCTGTCCACAACTGATCTAAACTGGTCGAACAGCCTCGATCGAGACCGGTCAAGAGGAGGGGACACACACTGGTGCCGCAGGGCCACATACAAAGAATTCAATGCAAACAATGGTATATTTACTGGGATAGGGTCAAGTTTTATTGATTCGTTCAGACAGGCACCTAATCTGGTCATGTAGTTCCGTATTTCATCATCAACATTCTTTCCGTACGCCCTGGATTTGTTAATGTATGTGAGCAGGTGTAATAACTTTCTGGCCTTCGGTACGTAGGTAGACATTATGTCGTGGGTCATCTTGCACTTCAGGCGCTCTGCATCCATGGTAATTGTTAGTGTCGGGAGAGTCGGAATGGGGTTTGGTGACTGCTGAATGCGAATCAATGTGTACCAGTATTGATGCCAGACTCTGCACGTCTGACGAGATACAAATACTTCCTTCTTATGTAGAGATTGCCGAGAATGTCAGAGTGCCTCACTCTCACTGGATCCTTGGTCACGTTGGTCAGTGCAAACGTAATGGGCTGGTTAGACTTGATCGGCTGAGGTATACTGGCTAGGTCTATTCTGCCATTGTTCAGTGTTGTCATGATCAGCTCCGTGACGTCGTCTCGATAGTTGATCTTATACCCTATGGGTATGGTCACCACTTCGCCAGGTAGAATCTCAAGATCGTATGGGCTGTAGAGTTCGTAGCAGTCATGATAGGAGTTGAACATTGGTCGAACGCCGTAACCGCACTCCAGGAACTGGAATGTCAGAGCACTTTCTGGGTAGGTCTGGTGATTGTAAAACACTGTGGTCCACCCAGACTGAGACTGGGTCATCGGTGACTCGTCAACGTACTTATAGACTGTATCGTAGCCACGATCACTGTTATGATCGCGATCAGTCGATGAGTTGATCTGCCGATAATTATGTTCGTGGATACTGTGTTGTTTGGTCTTCTTCAGGTGGGGTAGATCTGTCAGGTCGCCACATTCCAGATACACTCTAGAGCACACCGAATGTATCATCCTCGAGTAAGATTTTGGGTCGCCGTAAACTCGCTTCCAGACGGGTGCGGACACACATATGCCCATGCTCTTATGTTTGATCTTCTGTCGAAGTCCCCTTGAGACAACAGCAAACCCGCGTAGAGTATCGTTGTCTCTGCCAACGATGACGTAAACACAGAGGTCTCGTAGAAACTCTATGAATACTCGCCGGTCATATTTTGTAAACTTGTGGATAGTGAATGAGAGTCCGTCCATGGCTGTGGGAGAGGATGAGAGATGCTGTGCCTTCGAGATGTCTGAGAGAAATGATCAGGATGATGAGGGTGCCTCATTTTATAGGCACATGTCACGTGATGCAAAAAAGTACATGCTCACCTAGTACAT
Organism: Chromodoris orientalis; assembly: GCA_028571245.1. NCBI lineage: Eukaryota > Metazoa > Mollusca > Gastropoda > Nudibranchia > Chromodorididae > Chromodoris > Chromodoris orientalis. The sequence goes on from JAOXNP010022250.1 coordinate 5,661, forward strand.
GAATGTAGATTCATGTTGGATGTAGAATCGAGATGCTGTTACCGATGAATCTACATTCATGTTGAATGTAGAATCATGATGTGCGTCTATGGTTATGATAACTTACTAGGTCATACATGTTGGATGTAAGATCATGTAGGTGATTTCATCTGTAAGGAGCCAGGTCCTCCTAGTGACGAATGTGGATTCATGTTGGATGTAGAATTGAACCTATGATGATTCGACTGTGTGACCCATCTCTCATTTGTTTGAAATCAAAACCACCCAGTCGCCACATTCAAGTGCAGAACATAAGACGTATTAGGCAAGACATTGCCAATCCACCAATCCACACCTCTTGTCCTCTGGCAATATGGCCTCACCCCTACTGATGTTGAGGAACTCACAAGAAGAATGTACAAAGTTTGATTGGAATAATCTAACTAAACTCATAATTACCAAGGTCATACTTGAACATACAGAGACGGACATAATGATCACACCCAGCAACGTGATGCAGAACGGAGACATAGTTGAGTCGTCCCCAATGGAGCCCATGTTCGACTGCCCCATACTCAGAACGCCGTTCAAACGCAACCTATACCGCCTCTACACTACCGTTATCTACGTGTCAAGGAACATTCAACTGGGGCTGCCAATGAACCACCTGAGTAAACTGGCCGCAATACAAAATGCACACATGCACATCCTAACAGAACAGGAGACCAGTTCAATAAGGCCAGCTTTAATCGACATTCATAACCTGATATTCAAACCAAGCCCGTTCAAGAAAGACGTGTACAACCCTCAGATGAACTTCAACAACGTTGTCACCGGACTCATACAGACTAATAATGAATAAAAACTTACACATACACACTGTTATTAGTTTGAGATTTTGTTATTTTGATCAGTCGTGCGTACGCCCGTGCGTGGAGGTTCAGTAAATGTCACTGTCCATGTCCCTATGAGTAGCGTACAGGTATCTCCTCCGTGGGAACAGCCTGATAACAACGTCTCCTGTCCCTATGCGCATTGTCTCTGGGTAGGTGTTGAGTAGCGACACTGTCAGATCCTTACCAGACTCTACTTTAGACGACATGACAACGATGCCTGTATCAAGACCCTGTCTGGACAAGATAAATTCTGTAATTTGTTCATCAAAGATTGGGCGGACTTTCAACCTGACAGTTATCAACGTCTTTGGTGGTAGGGCAAATTCCCCATCAGGACAAACGTCAAACCCACCGGCCGACTTGTTGAAGGTGGGTGTATTGTCACCGTAGAACTTAATGAGGTACCGTTCAACGAACTCCTTGGCGTAAGCTGCGACCTCGTCAGCAGAGTGTAGTGTCTTCACGTGCTCCAACAATTTGTGTTCTGTGTCTTCTAAGTCAAACAGTATGCCCGCTCCAGGTTCGGTGCTGAGCCAAGAGCTATTGAAGATCTTTGATGCAATAGAGGAGTGTTGTTTCTGTCTCTGTTGTTTATTACGATAATCTGTCCGCTCCTTTTCCTCTCTCTCCTTGCGTTCCTCCTTAGTCTCCACCCTGGCTGGTTTGCCTGACATGCAGGGTATGTCCGATTTCGATCCACACTCAAACAAAGGGGTCCTGTCAAACACGTAGATGTAGGCTTGAATGTACTCCGAGATAGAAGTATATTCAGTCTCAATTGTCCATACCGGCTCTGTTAGGCACATCCGCTGCGCCTTGTCTATAACACGGGACCGAATGGCTTGTGGGATAATGGTCACCCCTCTCAGGTCGGACGTCAGGCGACAAATGGCTGTGTACTCACTGACCCGTCGAAGCAGTTTGGCGAGAACCTTTAGGTCGTACCTGGTGTATTTGGTAACGGAAAAACTACAGATGCTCAACATGATGTCTGGGTTGATTGACAATGATGATAATCAAGGTATCTGACATGTGGTGTCTGTAACTCTCTTATTTGAATGGATGTGATGTCTAACCCACTCGCATGTAATGTCTCTAGTCATCATATCTCAATTCTGCATCCAATCTGAATGTGGGTTCATGTATGTCCATCCAGTTTGAATCTAGGTTCATGTCACTTGAGTCTGTAGCAATTCTACATCGAGATTGAATGTAGGTTCATGTTTGATCTCACACGGTGGTTGAAAATATCATTTCGGCAATACACGGGTACTTCTCTTCGAATTCTTTGTGGGAGCTTGTACAGACGTGCCTGGTCAGAAAATTGTAAAGTATCCTGGGTACTGACGTAATCTTCCCCCGATTATGTTCACAGTCCTGCATGACCTTAAGTCTAAAGAACGGTGAGGTCCGTCTCAGTTCACAGTAAATTCTCAGCAAAAACAGAATAGAAGGTGCAACGCTGCAGGACTCGGTTGGAGATCCAGATATATAGACGTCAATGTCCTCCTTCTCATAGAGATCCAGATAGTATTTGATGAGAATCAACTCCTCTTCCTCCGCCGTGTCCTGTGGTTGAGGGATTGAAGTCAATACTGCCGACTGCGTCCAAGACATGTCTGTTCCCTATTCTAAATTCTTGTTCAAAGAGGCGATAATGTCTCTCCTGCGTCGATCTGGGCTGTCCCAGATTGATGAGGGAACTAATACAAAGCTGAGGTGCGACAACGGCACAGAGGATGGTCAGGCGATGGAGGTCAGCCTGTTGTTCAACGTGACTTTGTACCTGTACAACGCAACGACGGACAGACATTCGATGTACAACCCCTCTGGTCACTCTAAAGTGTTTGTTATGCAGACCCACGATACTTTATCAACTTTTGATGGCGCAGACGACGGGACGTACACTCTAGTTGATATTCCAACCACCCAGGCATACCCAAGTACCGACGTAGAGATGTCGTCTCCGTCATCGGACATAGGTGGACATGCCATAGAAGGGTCGTCCGACTGGACCTACGAGATAACTCCTGGGAATGTAGACAGAGGTGTGCACAGATCAAACGTTCAACGAGGAAACATAACATACAATGAGGAGCCGAGCGACGATTTGACAGACACGAAGTACGACCTGATCATTAAATGCCCCAAAGCCAAATACGCCTTTGTTGTCGAGGGTTACTCACGAACGTGTAAGGTGACATTTGATACAGCCACGATCCACACAAGCAAACTGTCAACACCACTTTTGAAAATTCCTAACGGTCTGGGTATATGTCTCCTGACCAAGGTCATTGACATATTCGTCCTGGATGAAGGAGCAAATCCTATACAGCACATCGACCTCTACTCAGATCTGGCTACATTCGCAAAGGGACTGGGGTCTGGGATATCGAAGGTGCAAGTGAACACCCCACTGGCAGGGGTAACTGATGCTGACATTATAAGAAGCGACATAGGGTCACGATACACCAACATCAGAATAGGACGTGAGATAATCGACGGAGAGTGCGTTTACCACTTTGACAACAACGCCAGGGGAGGGGTAAACGACCGGTCCACACTAGGGTATATGGTCAACTCGTCAACCATCTCACAGGCTCTTATGTGTATCGATAACCAGTCCAGCCTGTGCCTCAGTATGGACACGCTAGATAAAATCCTGGCATCCATTGACTCCTACCTACCAGAGGGAAAGTCGATTATATATCAAACAGTACGGAGGTTCATTCTATTCCTGTACAAGATGGGGTTTCTACACGAATTAGTCTATTACGACACACCAGAGGATGCATTCAGTATGTACTGCAACATCCGTCTGGCGGCGGACAAACTTAACATGCATGGTGGTGACGGGGACATTGACATGGAACCATTCCAGCCATTCTACAACAGGACACCGTACGTGTACAAGTTTAACAAGTGGACAGAGGTACAAACAGGCATTAAATTGAAATTGTAAAATGAAATAAAAACATGTCACATGTGATTGGACCTTTATTGTTACATAGATATTGGTTAGGGTTGCAATGCGTCTCTTACGTCTCTTACACCTGCAGCAATGTATGGCCTCATCTCCACAGTCAAGACAGCGACTAGACTACGTGACCACATGGCAAATATACACACCACACACCCAACTCGTTTCACACAACTGAATAACCTTAGTGTTCAGTCTCTCTAACAGTCATCCTCTCCTCATCGGTTAACGGTTCTCTGGGGTCGGTACTTTGACGAATGGTGGTGAGCGCCTGGGGCTGCGGAGAAGTGTCGTAGGCTAGGTTACGCGTCGAACCTCGAGCACATTTGGTGTGGCGACACTGCGTGGCCACTGTGTAAGCGTCTCTAATCTCGTGATATGGTTTGCCAAGCTGGGATACACTGCCGCGCGTAGGTTGGGATGATGTTTTCTTACCGACAGGGAGGACACCACAATAGGATCTTTGTAGCTGATGTCATATAACCGTAGTGGTATAACAGCCCGCTCATAGACAGTGTATTTGACGGAAGATGCTGGACACGACTCCTGTCTGATAGACGGGGTGTTCGTGGTAAAGATCCTTCAAAAAAGATTAATAATTATTATCCCTCGAATACAAACACGGGTCTTGCTGCAAATATACGTAAAAAGTACACGTACCGGGCCGGAAACTCTAGGCAGGAAAGGGTTAAAATCGCAGCATCAAATAGGCTAGATCCCCGTTGTGCACGAATGTACATTCGTATCGAATGTGGAATTGATCACTAGATCCACCAAGAAAGTATTAACTATATAAGTGGTATGTCCCGGGGAGTTCTCACTCTCTCGCAAGTGATCATCTGACAAGAACTGAGTGTGTTTTTTGCAAGAGATCATTTGCATGTCACCAGACGTCGCTGCACTCCACGTGATTCCAACCAACGCGTTCCCCACGAGCGGCCACGTGTACAATCAGCGCAGCCATGTATGCGCACCCGCACAATCAGAGTTGCACTCACCCACGTCTGAGTTACGGCTGGCGAGATGTTGCATCTGACCTGAGACGGCTGTTATCTCTTTTTATGAATCGTCTGAACAGATTTGGGTATCCGCCTGCGCCAGCCCACAGTCACCTTGACCGGGTCGCGCGCCAGCTCGTGGTGACGGCCGACGCTATGGGCCTGATCATCCACCCACACTTTTTGCCGCGCCAGCAAGACAAAGAAAGCCTCCAAGGGTACCTCAAGCGAACAATGACGAACAGCTTGCAGACTCCTGACGCCCACGTCCTCGGACTTACGAAGTGCCTTGTTTTTATGTGCAGCCAGAGAAGCACTGAAGCCTATGATGAGTTTTTCTGCATGACTTTAGCTGATGTTATCATCAAATGTTATCCGAAGGCTGTCATGTTCATCTCCCCTCATCCTCTCTGCATCAGCCCATCACGCCGCCTTGGCGTAGGATGCCAGAATAACATCTATCATCAATGATTGATTGTAATGGCCGTCATGGGCGAGGACAGGAGACCGGTGGATGGAACTGAGAGTCGACATTCGAGACATTCATCATGACGTCTGGGGGAGGAACAGGAGATCTGAAACCGACACCGAAATGTCTCTGAATTGATATTTATCCACGGAAGCCATGCCCTGAGGTGATGATTACAGTGTTTCTTGGAAGAGGGAGACCGCCCGCACGTCATGACGTAACCAGATACTGTCTTTAGTTTAATAAACTGATTGTTGTCACAAACAAATTGATTGGGTTGATATTCGTCTGGTTTTAGTTTCTTTGTTCCAACATCTCGCATGAGAATGGCTGGTGCGCAGAAATAGGTTTCTGTTCTCGTTAATGGGGTCACCCCTCCTGACAGATATAGGACGGATGGAGAATGGTTACCAGCATCCGGGTGGGAGTGGTCAACCTTCCAGATAGAAGTCGGATGCGTGGGATCTGTTTTCTCCACCATCAGAGAGTAGATGTTGCTGACGTAGTTGGATTTCTGCACAACAAGTCCTGACAGTTTTAGATCGAGGTGGGGTGATCTGAGAAATACTTTGTGGCAGTTATTGTTGAAGAAAAACAATGTCCAGTGTTTGTTGTGCACTCCCTCTATGTTGTAGAAAAAATTCCAGTCGGAGTCTCCCTTGAATGTTATTTTCTTACATCCCTGTATCCATAGTTTTGATGACACGAGTGTGGCCAGTACCTCCATCGGGTCAGTACTCGAACAATTCTGACTTTAATGTGTACAGCTGTTGTTTAGCCTCCTCTGTCTGTCTGAGGATGGTCATGTAGAATTTGGGTAGGTCAGTGCACCATATCGCAGGCGTCGCCTCCCTGACCAAGAGTTTCTGAGATGTCAATTGAAAGGTATGTCTCAGCAGAGGTTCAGCGATGTATGTTGGCGAGTAGCCGAATAGGCAGTAAAATATATAAATACACAGGACGCTCATGTCAACGATGTGTAACTTTCCTCATTTGTATGGAATGTACATGATCTTGAATATGTTGAAGAGAAAGACGACCTGTAATGGACAGTCATATATACTGCAGCCTGTATCCTCAACGCAGCTGTAAAAATCATTAGTACTTGACATCATGTTGAAAATGTGAGCTAAGTCGTATTTGTTTACTCTAAACTCTGCCCGTAAGTACCGACCGAGATGAATAATAAAGGGTCTGGAGCCCAGTGGAAATGCTCTTGCCATATCACTCAGGTCCTGTAGCAGACCAACCTTCTCCACCCTGAACGCACCGTCGTCGTCCTCCTCCTCCGTAACCGCCTCCAAAGGTGGTGTTGACGACGATGTTGATAAAGTATTGGTATAATTGATCTGTGATAGCCTTTGGGGTTCTGGTGATAATAATCCTAGTGGTGAGTCTGGGGTGGTATGAACGAACGGTTCTATCAATGACAATAGAACCTCGGCGGCTTCAAGTGTTGACAATTGTTCACCACCGATCTTTGGTCTCTTATATGAGTATTGGTAACCAGGTGGAGTTACGAGAAGAGATGATGGGGTGTCCAGGATAAGCTTCTTTTGTTGAGGTGAGGCTGGTCGCTTCCCTACAATCTGAATAGGTGTAAAGAAATCTTCAATAGACTCCACACAGAACAGAGCGCTATAGTCATCCATTGAAAGATTTGAAATATTACCTCTCCTGCCGAATGTCAGTGCGCATATGCACACCAATGCAATGCATTTCATTGCAGACAGTCTTCTGTCTCAATCTATGTAACTCTGTGTCACGGGGGTGGGGGGTCAATGACGTGACACTACTCCGGTTCATCAACAGAAAATTTCCACTGCTCTCTGTCCTGCAATGTAGGTCATCCAATCACAGAGCTCCGCGCGGATGCACGTCCCGTTTGCGATGCGTGGGTTGATAGCGTGGGGTGAATGAGGTGACGCGATCCGGAATGAGCTCTCCCGTGATGAGATCGGTCGGACAGGTTCCCTCTCTTGTCCGCACCCAATCCGTCACCGCTTCCCTCTGACCCTACCGTGTGTCTGACAGGGCCCCCCTCTGGGGTGACCAGGTTCACCACACTGCCTTTGAGACAATCTTATTATCGGTACCGGTACTATTGGTTATGAAATACTAATCTAATATGTGCCTCATGATGACTAATACCAGACCTACCTCCACCATGCGAGTCGGAACTGATTGCAGTGGTATCGAGACGCCCTTGATGGCGCTTGACCAGCTAGGCGTGCCTTACACCCATGTCTTCTCCAGTGAGATCAATAAACCGGCCCGGAAGGTCATTCAGAGGTTGTTCCCGCCAACCCAGGAGATCTACACAGACATCACGGTGAGAGATAACTCAGCAGCCCCAGAGGTCGATATGTACGTGTGCGGATTTCCGTGTCAGACCTTCAGCCTCCTGGGGAAGAAGAGTGGGTTAGATGGGTCGGCAATCTATTTCCACGTAAGTGACTACATTAAAAGAAAGAGACCCAATGTGTTCGTTCTGGAGAACGTGAAGAACATCCTGCACCTGAATGGAGGACAGACCTTCGATCAGATAATGTCGTCTCTACCCAAGGACGGCTACGATATTGATTACCGAGTCCTCGATTCACGGTGGTTCGGGGTCCCGCAGTCCAGACGCAGAGTGTATATACTGGGGATACGTAGGGACTGCCTGATCGACCCAAATAGGTCCACAACCTGCGCCCTGAATCAGGTGCTGTCAACCAAGATCGACCCCCCAAAGCTGTCAACATTTCTAGATGCAGTCAAATCCGAAGAGGTGGGCACCCATCACGAGTGGTGTCGACGGGTCCCTCTGAACCGCACAGAACGCATCAACCTATCCAGACTTAGACAACACATTGACTTGAATGGCAGGACATTCGCCTTCGACCTGGGTGCGTCATATCGATTCATATCAAAGTCTATACGTTCAGAGGAGATCTCACCCTGTATCAAAGCCGGTAGAACACGATACTTCGTCACCAGACGCAATACAAGGCTCTCCCCATTAGACTGCCTGCGCCTGCAGGGAGTTCCTTTGGACGTTGCTATGAGGATTATAGAGACAAACAGTCACCCACAAGTTTACAAACAAGCCGGAAATGCAATGACAGTCCCTGTGATAGGGTCAGTTATACGTGCTGCCCTATCCAGAGTTGACATGTCGACAAACAAACGAGAAGAAAAATAGACATACACATACGTGCAATTGGTTGACAGATTTATTGATATAATAATTTACACAGGCAGGTTGTTTGATGTATCATCATCTGGCCCCAGATGGCATGCCACAATTCCTTTTATGTTATCTCTGCAGACGGAGCACTCCCTTGTTGACAGGGATAAATGACACCTGCCACAAGACACAATGTGTCCACATGGCATGTAGAGAATAGACACCTCACTGGCGAAACAGATCTTGCACATAACCGCCCTCTTGTGCGCGTTAAGGTCCTTCACCACGTCTCTCACGCGGCGGTTTCTGAAGATGGAATTAGTATAGGTCGCAGGGTAGACCAGGGTCCTGTGGGCGTATGATTCATCAACCACGTTGATCAGACCGTCGGTCAGGTTAACTCTATCCCTGGCAAGTCGAGCAGCCGCCTTCTTTTTGAAGTAGTCGCAGGCCACGCCGTGTTGATTGATGATACTCTCCTCCACCATGTCCAGAGTAATAATCTGAGCGTCTGGCGACTGCGATACTATGTTGGCTACCGCATCAACAAAGATCTGCCCCATCGTGATTTGGATGAACGCACACTTTGGGAACCATCTAGCGTGCTCAACCCACTCATTGTCTCCATTTTCCCAGTTGCGAAGACCGCCACCACAGTAAAAGCATCGCGCGCAATCACCCTCCCCAGTGGCAAAATAACCAGCAGAGGCCAGGCTAACTGGTGTCAGTGGACAGTAGGAAGGGAAATTCTCATAAGAGTCTAGCCTGTTCTTTACGTGAGCATACTCGGGTCTCTTGGGTCTGGACGTGTGAATCCCTAAATTGTCGTACTTTGTGGGCATAAGAGGATGGTGATGCTGATGTCTCTCTGTCATGATGACTGATGACTGATTGCCTTTCGAGAGTGGTTTGGTGCTGTGAGGGAGAAATGAAATGAATGACCGAGTGAGCATCTGCTGTAAATTTATATGGCCCGCATAATTACACAATCTCTGTTCAAAATGCTCAAATCATGAAACCCCCGCTCAAATACTTATTACAGGAATCGGGAATCTCCAATTATAAGGCAAGCGTGGGACAATCCGCCATGACTCAACCTCAGAGTTGAGAAGACAAGAGGAAAGCCGCCTCGCGGCGCGTGGGTGCGAAGATAGGCCTAGGCTAGGCCTAGGCTACCTCACTAAATTCCTAAATTCTGATCACGTCACGTGGTTATGGGGGGTGTGGACTCTGAGTGCACTCGAGTGCGTGGAGCGCATGCGCGCCTGGTATCCCTCCTATCAGCACAGACTTCGTACAGGCCTCCAGGACGAAGTAATAAAACGCTAGGCCTACCTCTGCGACTGCATCCCAGAGAGGTACCAGGTGGCAACCTGCTGGTAGAAAAGCCGTATGAGACAGTGATGGGGCATGGTTCATCAAGGCACTGTGTAAGGTTCTCACAGTTGTCGCAATCTTCCACTGGTTGATGAATAAGTAAACAACATGGTGTAACGGAGGATGGAGAATAACCCTTTCCTGCCTAGAATTTCCGGCGGCCCGGTAACCTGTATAAACTACCAATTTGCAGCAAGACCCGTGGTTGTCCGAATTCAAGGGTAATAATTATTAATCTTTTGAAGGATCTTTACCACAAGACAGAGTCAGAAGTCTGTGGAGAGACGGGAGACGGCGGGTGAACCGTTCGTTTGGTGTTGTGACCGATTGCGACTAGCCACTGTCACATAAGATGTGCGAACAACTACGGTACGCACAAGAGCTGTGGATGCACGAAGATAGATCCACCGACCACTTGGATGATATCTCGGGTAAACTACAGACACTTACGACACTATCGACAGTTGCTCTGACGAGTGTTTAGTTTCCCAAGTACCGGGGCGATTGCAAATAATATTACATTGATATGGTTGTAGTATTATTTGTGCCTTGTTGGAGTATATTGTGGTAAACACTGAGCCTATTTTACTGTTCTGTTGAGTGGGCGTGACCGTGTACAGTGGTAACCATGGAGTTACGGAGTATATTGATCCCTCCTGACAGGGGCTCACCAGTTACCAGCAAGACTGTACGCTTCGATCTGTCTCCGTTGGACTCGTTGGACACCGTGTCAGATCACCCGATACAGGGTAGTGTGTGGTCATCAGATGACGACACGGAGTTTTTGTACGAACTATCTCAAACCATCATCAGAGGCCTGAAGGGTAATCACCCTATCCACATCATAACGGTGGAGGTGAGTGCTCTGAGAATGGCGTACAACGTACCCTACACCGTGTTCATCGGTCACCTGACCAACATCGTGATGACCGCCGCATCTAGGCTTGACAGAGTGAATAATAATGATGGGTACCCTATCCCTACCATGGTATCATTACACAATACGTTGTCCCGACTACGACATATGTTAAGAAAGTTTATCACTTGCCCGACGGACCAAGTCACCATTCTCACTTACCTGACCAGGGCCTATGGAGTGTACGCTTCATCCATTCTTTACTGTTGGTATGACAACCAGATTTTGGATGAAGAGGTTATTCTTCATACAGAGTCTCAGTGGAGATACTCACCTAATGACGGAACAGATGACTTTCTGACCTGGCTTCGCACCGCAGAGGAAGACAGCGAGGACAGTGGTGCATCAAAATAATGAATAAAATTTTCCCTTCTTCAAATGAAGTGTGTAAGTGTGTCACCAGTCTGTGTCAAGGATTCTGCTGCGCGAATGCACGTGTGAGCAGTAAGTGGGTAACGGACGCGCATCAGGTACCGAGTGTGGGAATGAGGTCTGACTCGGACGTGCACGAGTGGATGACGTGGTAGGCTAGCCTATCTGACCTCAGCCGACAGCTTGACAGTCAGTCTGACATCCCGACCCAAGTAATGAACAGAACAGCACCGTACGAGACAGTCATCCGTGCCTCCTGCGTTACAATCGTGTAGGGAATAGGGCCTAATGGTGCTCCTTGGTCTGATATCTCTCTCACCGACCACCAATAGATCAACGGTACCGGAGTATGCTAGGCCTATACTTCTATCAACAGTGGTGAATAGAGATTAACCCTTTCCTGCCTAGAGTTTCTGGCCCGGTAACGTGTATAACTACCAATTTGTAGCAAGACCCGTGTTGTCCGAAATTCGAGGGAGAAATATTTATTAATCTTTTTGAAGGATCTATACCACGAGACAGAGCCAGAAGTCTGTGGAGACGGCGGGTGAACCGCGTGTGAGTGTTTTTAGTGACCGATTGCTACTAGCCACTGTCACATACTTACCTTAACGATGTCTGAACAACTACGCAAAGAGCTGTGGATGCCCGAAGATAGATCCACCGACCACTCGGACGATGTTATCTCGAGTAAACTACAGACACTTTACGACACTATCGACAGTTGCTCTGACGACTCCACGCTCGGCACGTACAAATTGAAACTGAGACCGACGAAGAAACAGAAACTAACACTCAGAAGAATCTTGGCTGCGTCTAACATGGCTTGGAACTGGACGAAATGGTTGATAGAGGAGAAAGGATTCTCCAGGAATGACCGAAAGGGTCTGCAGAAGATCGTTGCCAACAAGCGAATTACGGCCGACTACACCCCGGAGGAGGTGATGAACAACGCGAATCTGCTCGATGGGACCACTACGGTACGTCTGACCGGGATGGCCAGTTTCATCTCTGCACTCAAAGGATCCATGACGCTACACAAAGGACGCATTGAGAGATTCGATATAGACAGAAAGGAACTTTACCCCATCAGCGGGTCGGTGACCGTCCAAAAACTGTTTATAAATCGCTTCAAGGATTCAATGGTCAGTAAGAATTGTCTCGGAAAATTACCCGCAGACTTCGGGGTGACCAGACTGTCCATCCTCCCGAACGCCTTCACAAAGGGCAGGGGAGACCCATACGAGAGGTTCCTGCGGGTGTCAAAAAAACGATCCGCAATAAATATTCCTCCGTTAGATCACGACAGCAAGCTACAGCTGAGAGGAGACGGCAAGTGGCTCCTGTTGATTCCTTGCGATCGAAAGTACCTTCGCAGAGACAGTTCTGGTGAGATAAAGAACAAGGTCGTGTCTCTGGATCCCGGGGTGCGCGTGTTCCAGACGATATACGACCCCATCCGTCGTACCGTCACTGACGTTGGAACAGAGGCAAAAGCCACCCAAATAAATAATCACAAGCAAAAAGCGCTCAGACACCAAGACCACGCCCAGAGGACCACCAGACCAGACATATCCATACAACACAGGTACGCTGCGGCCAAGAGATGGACGAAACACAAGATCGCCCGCGACAACGTGCACAGAACACTCGCCAATAAGCTCATCATGGACAACCAGTTGGTCGTATTGGGCGATTTTTCATCTTCCAGGTGCGCCTCGAGAAAGGCCGGGAGCAAACTCACACCGGCTACAAGAAGCAAACTGTACAGCTGGGCTCACTACAAGTTCAAGCAGAAGGTCCTCGATCGAGCCCTCGGGACGAACACGAAGGTTATTTTACAAGACGAGAGTTGGACATCTAAGACTTGCGGGCGCTGCGGTACCATCAAAACAGACTTGGGGGGTTCTAAAGAATTCAAATGTACAAAATGTGGACTTTGTATAGATCGTGACGTCAATGGGGCAAGAAATATTCTAATAAAGGCAATGACAACATAACAAATTATTTGTATTTATTTCCATGTTTTATTATTTATACATGTTCAGGGTCTCAGTCGCATTTGGACGCATTGGGAAGGAAAGATCATTATGTTCAAGTTCAGGGGCATGGCAGAGGTTATAAGGAAACGTAGTCTAGAATCGACAGCGTACATATTTTTCTTAGGAGAGAGTCTTATAGTGTGTGTTAGTTGTACGTCAGTTAGGAAAGATTAGCTTTTTGTAGTGACTCACCCACTGTGAAATCAGCCAACGTAACACGAAAATCGTCACACAGCTTGTTAAGGCTTTATAATATTATATACTATGTACGTCTACAAAGAAAGCAACTCACATTGGTGGATGAAAAGAATCCTGTTCATATTTGACCTCATGTCTTGGGGCTAGCAAGGGAGTATAATGCGCTAGGCACACACTTTACTACATTTCGTATTATTACTTTATAATGGTATTAATGTGTGATTATTTGTGTCTTTCAAGAGCCTTTAAGTGTCCACACTCATCCGATAAGATGCCGGGTAAAAAAGGCGCGTATCTTTGCTAGGTTTGGCCTGGGACTTTAAATCTAGGAGAGGGCAGAATGCTTCCTAGCTTTTTTTTCTTTTTGTACGCGTGTCTGTCTGTCTTGTCGACTGTCTGTCTGCCTGTTGCTTGCTATTTCACTACTACCACCGTGGCTGCTGCGTGTCTGTGTGGCCGAGGCGTTAGGCTTGTAACTGTGAGGTTCTGGCTTCGAATCTGGGCCGCGCCGTTGCGCTTCTTATTCTTCAAGTACCAGACCTGAAACAGGCATCGGTGATCATGGCTCGCCAATGATCCCTATCCTCTGATAATCTTAGAAATCTGTTATTATCCAATTCAACAATATTACGGTACAAATTTTAGTTGTCCATTTATTCAAGCTATCCAAATATTTTGTTCTTTGTCTACCTTTACTACGTGTGCCTTCAATTTTTCCTGTTATTGCTAG
>JAOXNP010022251.1:0-11109 GCA_028571245.1 Chromodoris orientalis
TATAAAGTCACAAATGAAGAAATACAAAAATGCCTGGGTATCAAAGATAGTCACTTAATTCAACAATCGAAGAACAAAAAGTTTCCTACTTTAGCCATATAAAGAGACACGTCACCATAGAGAAAACAATCATTGAAGGAAAGGTAGCAGGAAAGAGAAGTTGAGGAAGACCTACATAGAGTGGAAGGATAACATCACAAAATGGTTGGGAGTAATCAACATCATCGACACAGGAAGACTAGCTGCAGATAGAGCGACCTACACACAAGCAGTGTCTGGGCAGCCACGTCCCAAGGAAGATCCTACACAAGGCACATGCTGTAGTGGTAAGGTGAGGTAAAGTATTGTCATTCATTCATGTTGTTTGTTTTTGTATGTTTGGTGTTGTGGGGCTCTTTTCAACTCTATTACAGTGCAACCTATCTTTAACGACATTCTCTGTATAGTGACATGGTGCCCAGGTCCCGATTTTTTCCTTTTATATCAGTAGTAATAAAGAACTAGCTATAACGACATAATCTTTGTAAAAACCATGTATGGCGACATCGATATATGGTAGTGATTGGCAAATTTAAATTGACAGTGAAGGCAATATTTTATGGTCCAATGAAAACACTTGCTTTCTGACCAATGAAATCCATACTCTAGGCCAATAAAAACGCTTGCTTCCAACCAATAATATACCATACTCTAAGCCAAGGAGAATGCTTGACTAGCCGACCAATGGTATTCATTCCAATTGAGTATAAGAGAAAGCGCTATTGACAAAATTCCACACGTCGTACTGTTGCACTCTTGGTGCACTTTACCCCCACCTACGCCATTTTTGGTTGATTCTCTATGACAACATTTTTTTCTGGTCACGACGATGTCATTATAGATAGCTTACAATGTAGGACATCTCAGCTCCACAGGGAAAAGTAAGATGATATACTAGTAAAACGAGAGAATAGAATCACAGAAATAGTTTTGAGAAGAGGAAAAAAAAATTGCTAAAGAGGAAAACAAGCCGTTCAAAAATGGAGAGATGATTTACAGACAAAAAAAAATCATCTCTCATAAAAAACAACAACCCATATTAAAGATGACCATCAACCCCCAAACTGTGCGCTGCAATAATCACACATTATTTTCTGTGGGCCTTTGTGAACTAAAGTACTCGGTCCATCTAGATAGTAGGTGACCCCAAAAATATCTTTAAGCCTCACAGAGTACACAAATCAGGGCTGGTCACTGAGTATGACTCCTACCCTCTCCTAGCAAAATCCCATCCCTACAGAGGACTGAGGAGCAGGAGACAAAAGAGAACCTGATAGAAGACAAGGCAGACAAGAGAAGAAGCTCTCACTCGATCCTTAGTCGCCTCTTACGACATGCATGGAGAAACCTGGCATTGGGCCTGTTTTACACCTCTCAGTTCAGGACCTGGGAACTTATACGGGGTAATTCATTCAGTGACATATTGGAAACCATGAACAACATTATTTAAGCTAGATTTATGTTTTCACACATAAAAAGAAGCCCACCAATCTTTCAATGAATGAAAACAGGTCATATTGATTGGAATGACATTTAATGACTTGAAATAATACATAATGAGGTACAATGACAGGAAAATGTACAATAAATTACCAAGACTTACTGACAGTAGAGAGTAACAACATGAATAATTATACCTATTACATTTATAATCAAAATTATACACTCAAAGACAATTGTATATAATATATACATTATATCTACAAGTGTAAGTTTCATGACCATGAAATGAGAGTGTTGAGGGTGACTGAAGAATATGTACAAAAAGTTTCATGACCATGAAATGAGAGTGTTGAGGGTGACTGAAGAATATGTACAAAATGAGAAACATTCATTTGACTCGACGATGACAATCCACTGTCAGCATACATTATCATGGTTTTAAAAAATTTAATATACAACATGTGAGATCTTTGCCGCAAATCATAAAATTGTGGAAGGCACAAAAAGCCTCTGATGCAAAAAACACAAAAATGAATGATCTAACTTGAATATTCCAAAGATTAGCGAATTAAATTAATAGTAACAGCTTTATAATCAGATATCTAAGTCTAGCGAATAGGAGCACTGAGACGCCCGAGTGCTTTTATTGATCTGGGAGCCAATATAATCCAAAAATGCAAGATATTTCTTATGTCCTAGTTTTGTGAATTTATGTGTATTTCCAGCTGATTGATTTTGTATCAGGCTGAAATACTAAATGTTATTATAATCAATAGTGTCATAATTACAATAATACGGCCCTATGATTATGACCCTTCATAATTTGAAGTAAACTTTGAGTTAACTATTAAATTATTCACCCCCGCCCCCCTTTTCCCCAAAAAGAAATTACAACCCATAAAAAATAATCTCATATGACTAATTTTTGTCTAACATATTATCCTGGATACACCTGCTTGATATGCAGTATTTGTAGCAATGTGCAAATATACTACAACTGATAAATATATATAAAGGGTGGCCCAAAATTTGACCTGACATTTGAAGATCTCCAAACTGAAAGAAATAATGAAATTCAGTGATACCATGTGTCTGGAATGAAGGTCTACTACCAAATTATTGTACAGCATGTTAAAGACAGTCCTTTGAAAAACAAAAAAATATTGCATGTCAATCTTAATCTACTGTCATTAGTGTCATCAAGCTTTCAGAGACTTTCCATGAGAATTCCAGAGCATTGCTATGCTGAACCAGCTAAAAGATGGCATAAGCAGGACTGCAGTTAACAATTTGTGAAAAATTCTAAATCGAATATGGGCATTTTTCAGAAGTAAAAAGAAGTTTCAGAGTGCATTCATTTAGCTCTATTGCTAATGGCTCAGTAGCATCTCCATCAAATGACTTATCATAGATCTTGGTCCAAATATGACTTGGAGCAGAGTTAAGGGAAAGAAAGCTTGGCTGGTTTAGCCCTGTTCAAAGACTGGATGAGGATCGTGTCAGGAGGAGAATGCTAAGGTTGGATCTCTCAGGAAAGAGAAAGAAGGGTCCACTGAAGAGGAGATATATGGATATAGTCAGAGAAGATATCACTGGTAAGGATGAAATGAAGACAGGGAAACTGGTGTGGCAACCCATAGATGGGTTAAGCTAGAAGAAGAAGAAGAAGAAGGAGATCTGGGTCCAAATCTAAATGTGCA
The DNA here is from genome assembly GCA_028571245.1 of Chromodoris orientalis. Taxonomy (NCBI): domain Eukaryota; kingdom Metazoa; phylum Mollusca; class Gastropoda; order Nudibranchia; family Chromodorididae; genus Chromodoris; species Chromodoris orientalis. The sequence goes on from JAOXNP010022251.1 coordinate 3,183, forward strand.
ATTCTTTCCATTTGCTTTACTTACTCGGTGCAGATCAACAATGAGATCGTAGATAGGGGTGGTTTATTTTCATTTCCTAAGCTTTAGTGTGAAACTTTTACATGGTTTTATAAGGAAGATAACTATCAATAGTCCTTAATGGGATCTTACTATCTGATTGAGATTTCTGATAGGCAAGCTTCTGCTTTTATTCTTTTTTTATACAAACTTTTAGAAGAAGAATGAGTCAGTGATGATAGTGTTGTGCCACAAGACATTTACACAGACCAGGAATAAAGTCCTGTACCATTTAGGTCTACATCTGGATCTACAACCGCTGCGAGATCAAGTGCATAATCGAGTCATGAAAGCAATGAGGGAGAGCGTTACTCTTGGCCTATTCTTTCTGCTAAAAGGGCTGGATCCAGTAAGAACGGTGGACTGAGGGCAAAAATAGGTAGATTGCTTTCAGTTAGATCTACTAAATTTAGATTAAATGATGAGGTATCAAATGATGAAGGAATGGTCCAGTCACTGACACAAAGAGTTAGCAACCAGAACCTCAAAAACAAAAAAGGTGAGGACTTCATACATTCACTCATTCAGGGATGTGTGCAGTGGTCCACACTAGATCTAGACTAGGACCCAAAAGCATTCCCAATGAGCTTTTCAACTCTGTTTCTACTGAACTAAGTACTTGAATACAGAAATTCCTTTGGAAAATTGTATTGCAAGAAAAAAACCCAAACTATGTTGAAAAAACACTATCTCTTTATCAGTGGAAACATATTGATCTCAAAAGGTTTATTGTGGTGCTAATTAGTATGGGGATGGAGATCAGGCCAAAACACAGTGACTATTTCTTGACCACATCTTTCAATCACGCACCATGGTACGACCATATGTTTTCCAATAAAAAATTGTGTACAGACATACTTCGTCAATCCATTGATTAATTGGATGGTTGCATGCCGCACCATGTACAAAAGAAAACAATACCGGTATTAGTGTTTTGTTATGCATATTGTACTGTGATTGCAAAATAGAAAGATAAATCTTTTTCAAACTTTAACTTAATTTATAAGACATTCTCATTTCATTTCATAAATATGTTGAACAGACAACATTATGTTTCCGGTTAACTCTTTTTCTACGGGATCTCTGAAGCATTAGTCACAATAATTTCAAAAATAGATTAGTGAACAAGTCAAATGTCTGCTCTCTAACAAAGAATTAAGTGTACACGTACAGCAGACATTAAGCACCTTAGGAAATGAAAGCATAAAACTCAATCATGGATCTAAGGTCAACTGTTCTGCATTAAACAGTTCTGGTATCTCCATAAAAAGAGTGTCACTGCTGTATAACAAAATACGGCAAAGTGAAAATCAAAGTGAGACACTTTCCCTCAGATCAATGTTGATTTTTTTAAGGAAAGCATGAATGCCTTTTTTGTGGACAATGCGCTATCAAGAGGATGAAAAGAAATATGCATGTATTTTCAGTAATTCTAGTGAGAACAGAAAAGTTTTTGCTATCCTTTTTTTTTTTAAATGTGATATCCACAAATATCAAAAGTCGCAAAAAAGGTTAGGTAGATTAGAATACTGTCAAGACCTTCAAACCACCAGCAATGCAGCATTAAAATTAGAACTGGAAAACAACTTCCATCCAAATTTGTCATCCTGAAGATGACCGTAAATCTACGGGAAAAGGATGCCACTTGCCAGTCAGTCCAGAAAGCAATGAAACATCTGAACACATCATTTCATATTTGGAGAGGACAGAGGCAGAAAGTCTGACTGAACAACACCATCTTCAGTTACTGCAGAAAAGCAGCATAAGTATGATGATCTATGTAAAATAATCATATTTTTCTCCCTATCCCCAATCGTGTACTTGATATTTAAAGCACCGAGACCATTAGTTGATCATTTTAGAGGCAAGGTGAATGAGCTCACAGTGTCTGAAAAGATCAGTGTAGACGAGCAGGTTGTGCCTTTCAAGGGCAAGTCCATACTCAGAACATATAATCCTAAAAAACCAAAGAAATGGGGTTATAAGATTTTTGTGGCAACTGGTGTAAATGGCCTCATTCATGACTTTGAAATCTATGAAGGAAAGATAGACAAGTGTCCTGGACAGCCAGATGTTGGCGCTTCTGGAAATATTGTTCTAAGGCTGCTACAAAATGTACCTCGGGATGTATGGCATCAAGTATATTTTGATAATTATTTCAATTCCCCAGCACTCCAGGTAACATTGCACAAACAAGGAATAGCAAGTCTTGGCACAGTTCGCTCAAATAGGTTGCGAGGTTGCAAACTTCAAGCCGACAAAGATTTGAAAAAGAGAGGAAGAGGGTCTTCACAGATGCAAACAGCCATGGTGGAGGATGTTGAGCTGATAGCTGTGAAGTGGTATGACAACAAGCCAGTTACTCTCCTTAGCACGTATGCAGCTGTAGACCCAATAAAGACTGTGAAGCGATGGGACAAGACACGTCGTCAAGAAATTGAAGTTCCTTGTCCATCTGTCATCCTTCTTTACAACTCATTTATGGGTGGGGTTGATCTGCTAGATTCCCTTATGGCCTTGTATCGTAGTCCAATCAGAAGTAAAAAGTGGTATCATAGAATGTTGTTTCACTTTATGGATATGGCAGTTGTCCAAGCTTGGTTACTCTATCGACTGGATTGTGATCATTCAGGTCTGCAAAACAATGAAAGGCTTCCCCTGCTACAGTTCAAGCTCCAAGTCGCTAAATGTTTAGTAAAGGAGAAAAAAGGAAATGGAACAAAAAGAGGGAGACCATCACTTGAGGTGGAGGCTCAGCTGGCATTGAAAAAACGGAAAGGACCTGCAGCACCCGTACCTCCACTTCCAGTTCGCATCGACAATGTTGGCCATTGGCCTGACTTGCTAAAGGATAAGGGGCGGTGCAAAATGCCAGGCTGTAAGGGATTCTCTAGAACCAAATGTGAAAAATGCTGTGTCTACTTGTGTTATACACAGAACTCTAACTGTTTCAAGAAATTTCACCAGCCCTAAACAATACACTTTGTGCAGAAATTTTGAACTGTTGTCTCTATTTTCATAATTGTTTGCTAAGGTTGCTTGTCCATTTGATTATTTAGCATTTGAAAAGGTTTTTTTTTTATATAATACAAGGATTTTTGTCATAATATGTATTCTACTTGAACTTCAATGTAAATTTATCAATAATACAAATAATAATGTTGAAATTTGTAACAAGATAAATTTTATTGACCACTTTTGCTACTTTTCTTTGGAAATAAACATGAACTTCAAATTCCAGTTTTAGAAGGCATAATGATTGTACAAGTCTGTCCCTGAAATGTGTTGGATTTATTATCATCAAATGCTACATAAAGCTAGCTGTAGGTAGAGGCCATATTACCTATGCTGTGCAACTTTCTTTGCCCTTTCTGCACATTGTAGCCGTATGGCAACATACTCACAAATGCATAAAAAATATAAAATTTATTCAAATACATATTTGTCAATGTTATTTGAAGGGTTTTATGCCACAAAAAACTGAAATAAAAAATTATTGGTGAGAAAAAATTAAATCATGCAATATAGGGCCACGCAACAGGTCTTCTTAGCACTGCTTAAGTGTGTGAGTTCGGCTGTAAAGCGAACGAAGATGGGTAGAAACCTCGTTGCAGTATTTTATAAAACGGGAGTACACCCATTCCATGGCATGGAGGCCATAGATGATTGACACCTACTTTTTGCCTGCACAAGTTGGCACTGCTCCAGCTATACCGCCGACAGACGACTTCTTCGGGAGATGTGAGGAAGCACTCAACATCAAAGATGGAGAGACAAAGAAGAGGAAAGTTATTGGTTCGATAGCCGGTGGCAAGATTACCAATGAAGCAGTTGAAGATGACATCAGAAACCACTTAACTCAGCAATGAAAATCAAAACGTCACTCTTAAAGATCTCACCGCCTTTGACCCTTAACATCTTACTGTGTTTGTCTACAAGGAGAGCCATAGTTGGATGACACTGAAGTAATGATCAACTGGGTAGGTTGCGATCACTGTGACCATTGGATGCACGTAGGGATTTGTGTTTCCCCTGCGCGTGAGCCAGGTACCAGCAAGGACACTGTCAAATGTCCCTGCTGCCCCCCAGTCCAAGAAGAGTAAAATGAAAGTTGAGGGTGGGGAGAGGGGAGATTTCCCTCATGAAATCCCTGACCATTTGGCTGCGAACTCTTGACAGTTGAAGGGTTAACATCTGAAGTGAATGGAGTGGAGATAGCTCAAGATCTAGATCTAGTAGCAGTGTCGATTCTCCCTCTTCTACTTCTAGTCCCGGTAGTGGTAATGGTAGCATTATCACTGTCACCATCACTGCAACACGCATTGGTGGGTGCAGCACTCCCAGTAGAAAGTCACCTAAACTGGACGATGTACTGTCACCACTATCATTTCCCCTGTCATTGTTGCTATTGTAAATTCACTTGGATTGAGCTGTCTATTACTGAGAAAATCTAGTTAGCTCTCATCAACAACACTGTTATTATTATCAAAGTCAGGCTCTATATATATCAGAGGCCTTAGAGGTAAAAAAATTAATTTTAATTAATTTTAAATTAGATCGATCCATGACTGGAGAAAAGATTTTCATAAAATAAGGTTCTCAGCAACCAAGAAATTTCGTTTTCAGGCAGGAAAGAGACAGTACTTGAGAGTGTCACTGTTAGTGATTTCCACACAAAAGAGCAAAGTGAGTGTAAGGTAAAAAATTACTAGACAAAACAGTGCCAGCAGATCCTGCAGACATAGTACATTGAGGTAAAGTGCTCTATACCACAGTATATGCTGTCATGGTCCCCAGCAGGTTAAGCTATCGGTAATATCAGTATCATAGATTCATATTTTCCTAATATGTCTTATGAGCCGAAAACAAAAGCTTATTCATTAAAGTCGTTCATATCTGTGACAAAAGAGTTTGTTTTTGTTTGTTTGGGGTTTTAGGGCTCTTTTCAACCTATAAGATTATCTCAGCGCCCGTAGGAAATACTAAGATATACTACAGACAAGTAAAAAGAGAGAACAGAAATAGGAGAATAGTTTTCAGAAGAGGAAAAGAAGTTGCCAGAGAGGAAAAGAAGCATTTGAAATAAATAATAAGTACAATACATATTATAATAAGAAAAGGTAACTAAATGAAGAGATGATTTACAGAAAAAATAAAATCATCTCTAAAAAAAAACAACCCAACCCAACTTTAATTAACAATGGCCATCAAACCCCAAACTGTACACTGTGATAACCACCCGGGATTTTCTACTGCCCTTTGTATATAAAAGTACTCGGTCCTTCTTGATAGCAAGTAGCCCCGATAGTATTATTAAGTCATACAGTGGACACAAATGGGGGATGGCCACTGAGTATTAATATATCTCCTTCCCTCCCCTAGCAAAATCCTCCCCTCCCCAACAAAAGAGAGCCTGACAGAACAGGATGGATGAGAGAAGAAACTCTCACTCAATCCTTAGTACCCGAGAGGAAGGAATGATGAGAGATTTCAGTTTGAATGACCGGGCTTGTTATAACTGAGTTTCACTATTAGGATATCAGATATATAACCTGTAAGCTACTTAAAGATAACATCCATGGAAATGCAATGAAAGTTTTAAGGTCAAAAAGAGATTGATGCAGTGTTAAGTCTCTTTTAAGGACAAAGAGAGAATGATACACAGTGTTAAATGTATTGACAATTGTTTTTAAATTATGCAATGGCACAGAACATTGCAATTACCCGGTAAAAGAATAAAAGGTCACATCCAATTAGCTAGATACATCAATTTTACTGTCAAGATGTAACAAAGAAACTTGAAAGCAAAAAATTGGATTTGAGAAAATTGCATTCATAAGTTTATCTACACACTTCTCAAATGTTTTATGGCTGAATTTGTCTACAATATTAACACTCAAATGAAGTTATGAAAATGAGCTATTGATTTTGTTATGTAAAGTCAACACCAGAATTGCAATGGCAAAGAAAAGAATGACAGATCTCGCAAGTATAAGGAAGAACAGGGGCATTGCAAAAAATCTAAAATTAAAACTCTTGAAATGTCTGGTCTGGACAGTGATGACATACGGGGCAGAGGAATGGACACTTAAGAAAAAATAAAGCTCTCTTTCTTTGGACATGCCTGCAGAAACAGATGTACCCTCATGAAAGACGTGATGCAGAGAAAGGTGGAAGGCAAAAGAGGAAGGCCAAGAACAGGATATTTTGACATTTGTCATCATCAAAGAGTGGACAGGACGGAACAGCGTAGACATTTACACCACCACTGAGAGAAGGGCAGACTGGAAAGAAGAAATTCAAAGGGTGACATGGGCAGCAAATATTGATAAAAACGATGCTGGATAGTATGTAAGTAAAGACTTTTGCCAGCTCTTGCTAGTGCTGTTTAAACAGTTAAAAGCCACTGTCAAGCGATTTGTTAAATCATGATGAGGTCTATCATAATAAGGTGCAATGACAATTCAGATCACGGTAAGATCAGTGAAGAAAGGAGATTCTTATTAATATGGTGCAAGATGGTCTTTTATCAGACCATGACAAGGCCAGTCAAGAGAAAGCTTCCTATTAAAGTACTTGAAAGATGTTTTATCAGATCATAACTAGAAGAATTAGTCAACTGATTTTTTGTTTAAAGTCCCTTGGATAGCATTTAGTTAGTGACAGAATGACATATGAGGCATTATTTTTTTTAAAACGTGTATATAACCTTTTCAAATTTGGTGATTGATGTGGCTATGAATCTATTATGAGTATGAAGAAGATGTACGGAGTGGAATTTTTAAATTTTTTTTTCCAATAAAGAATAACAAGAATTCAAGACTAACACCAAATAATGTGTTTTGTTAATCACAACGGAGAGAAATATGAATCAAAAATATTGTGGATTTTCAAAAACATATAAAATGATTTCATGCTACTTGAAAGGATCTTTGAGCTAACTCAATGTCAATGATAAACATGGCTTGTTGTGAGTGCCTTTATGAACACAGAAGATAAAATGTATATGTGAATAGGCAATAAGAACACATTGTAAATCCTGAACAGAGTTGCAGATGATGTGGGTGATATTAAAATATTGCTGTCTCTGCAGTTTCTTAACCTATAACAAAGAAGCAAGATTGAAAACATTAACTTAAGTACAAGTACTGTGTCATGTCTTCAATTGCATGATTGTGAGTAAAATATCATAATGAAATCACATGCCTGCACTTTACAGTGACAATCTGGGAGGCAGGTATGTAAGGCACAAGAATAAAAGGATTAACAGTCTGTAAGTCGTTAAATACACTGCATTTGTACTTCACAGGTTAACTAAATCCATGTAATGAGACAAAGATTTCAACAAGTTTAAAAATGACATTAACTTCTGAGTACAAACAAGTCAAAAAATATTTTTAAAATTCACTATAGTTTGAAAAAACTTTACACTAGTAGTATCATAGTTTCTCAATATTTGCATTACTTCCATTCAATACAGGTTTCGCTCTCAATTTCCAACATACTTTATATAAGCCTATTCAAAGAATCTTTGAGAATAAGAATTATCTAGAAATACAAGATCTTCTTCATGATATACCACACCTTACTTCTGGAATATATCTATGCATTCATTTTAGATTGTCCTCTAGGGCTGGGAATAGTCAGGCAAGAAAAAAGCTGAAAATCTAGGGCGGGGTGGGGCCTAGGGGCATGCCTCCAGTGATGATGATCCCAATGATAACAAAGAAGAAACGAAAACTGGATTTCCTGGTATCGGATAGTGTTGGTTTTTAGAACTACAGTTTCTGGAAACTGTCATGTATCATCGTACTTTACTGGAAACCAATATGTATTGTCATATTTTTTTATTTTTTAAATTATACATATA
>JAOXNP010023362.1:0-11078 GCA_028571245.1 Chromodoris orientalis
TTCCTACCCAGCGTCGTATCGTTTCATCTTCTCCAAGTCTGTAAATCGACAAGGCAAAAGTGAAGACAATTTACCAAGACCTACGATTTCTTTTCTATGAGAGCTTATTTCGAAGAACTCATTGACAGAATTTACCCAAGCGACATATTTCTCTAACTTGTCTTCATTATTGTGTTTAAAAGGCAGTGAAGAAAAGGGCATGAACAGGATCTGTGAATTTCATGAAGGGAACAGAATAAGAAAAAGAGATAATCTTTCATGGGTTTTGTAAAGGTTTCCAAGGATGATAAAAACAAACTGAAATAAGTATGAAAGTTCGTGAGTACTATATCAGCTCGACTTGAGAGCGTGGGTGAGAGTGAGCGAGAGGGACAGAGAGTGAGAGGCCAGGGCTTCACGTGTGCGTGAGGAAAGTCGACATGTCGGTGATGTTGGTAGAACCCGCAACTCAACGCCAGCGAATCGATTCAACGGAACAGCTGTTAGGGGCGGGATCTCCAGGGACTCACGAAGATCATGATCGGTCTTTTCCGCAGGGTAATGAAAACAAGGCAGTGGTGCTTTCGGCAATTGTCGACGAAGATCGGCCAGACTCGCGCACGAGTCTCCAAGAGGCTCGTTACTCGGAAGCTGAAACCCGATCCACTAGCGACGGGAAAGCCTCTCCGGATAGCGGCACGCATCGATCTGTTTACTCGGAACCCCGACACGCGCGCTTTAGCAAGACGACTGGCACAGTGGAGTTTGGAAAGTCGGACGAGCAAGGCGAGAATGCCAGCACCGCCGTTGATGACTGTGATGTTACCTTCAGTTGTTGCACGAACGGCGGCGGCGGTAGATTTGGTACAACAAAACAAGACCCAAGTTTCGCCACGAGTGACAGCACCCTCGGAACTTATGATGACTGTATCCATGAATCTGACAATGATGCCATGGATGGCAGAGATCGTTTTGTTCCAGATGTAAACTTACCAGAGTGTACTATTCCATCCTTACCTGGGCGGCAACACGTGAGTACAGACGATAATGAAAGCAACGACTGCAGTTCTTCCACCGACGTTATTTCAACGGACGATTCAAAAAGCCGCCAAAACGATCTTACACTCACCTGCTCTATCCCACCGATTTCGGGTGATTTAGACTCTAACGATGGTCGAATCAACCGTGGCTATACATCACCCGACATTGAACTTCAAAACTACGGCAGCTCAGTGCGGTTACCGCTTCAAAAGAGTCAAAGCGTCAAACTGGCGACAGAAAGCGACTCTCAACCTTCTAGCCAGCAGTTGTGTCAGCTTCTGCAACAACAGCCTTCTAGCCAGAATGCGTCTTTATCAAACCCATTGGGCCGGTGGAAACTTAAAAACATGGGTCCCAGCTACGAGCTAGCTACGGCTAGTACGGAGCCCCCTCCGACGTTCAACGTCGTTTCAAAATCAGAACTTAACTTGAGGGCCTCAAACTCGATGAGATCCTCTAGTGGACGTACTCCTTACTTCTGTTCGCAGCGTGATAAAGCTCGAGCCAGTAGTGAGGAAGATACAGGCAGAGCTTACAGTGATGATGGAGGTAAAAGTAACAAAAAAGATCACACCCTTTCAGACATTGGGGCGGACTATATGCGTGTCAATGGAGCTATTGGTTCATTCAAACAATTACAGAAACCATCGTCAATGCAGAGCTTGCCGACTTCCTCCAAACACAGTTACACGGAAGAAGCCGGTCTCGCCCTTGTGTCAGGTTCGGACTTTCAAAAATTCACAGAAGACCGAATACAACATCATAAAACCCGACAAAAACCCAGTGTTGGATATCGTCTGGGCAAAAGGAGAGCGTTGTATCAGAAGAGGAAGAAGATTTCAGATTATTGTCTTGTGTTTGGAATGTTTGGGATTGTGGTCATGGTGTTGGAAACAGAGCTCAACATGGCAGGTGTATATAGTAAGGTAAGTCACTGATTTGTAAGAGATAGCTCAAATGGATCATAATCTGTAATGCCTCTTGGGGTGCTTCTGATGTTTTCTAGTCAAAAGCATTATTATCTGTTCTCGTTAACCTCTTTCGCTCTCACGTCTTTTCGCTTAGTCATTTATACGATCAAATCTGATGTTTGTTGCCACAGCAGAAACTACTAAGTAAAGCAAAAGAACTACGTGAAACGAGATACAAAAACGACAAAAGCATAATCAACAACAACAACAAACAAAAAAGCAGCAACAACAACAACAACTGCAACAACAAAGAGAACTACAACAAATGGTAACAGTAGCAGTGCTACTAGTTCTCAAATTCCGTATCCAACTCGAAATATCAACAACGATGACAGCTCTTCTTACTGCTCCTGCTGCTTCTACTGCTCCCCGTCCTCCTTTTCCTCCTGCTGCTACAACCATTGCCGTTGATAATAATGGTGATCTTGTGGTTGTTAATGCTGAAATTACAACAACAACAACAACAACAAAAACAACAACGACGGCGGCATTTGTTACCACTGCTATCGTTACTCTTCCTTCCTCGATTAACAACCACCTCGAAAGTACCAGTGACAAAATATTACGCTACATTAAAAGCAAATTACTGCAAGTTTTATGTAAGGAACTATAACAAGGATTCATACGCTGAAAAACTGGGCAGAAATTATATCGTTTGAGAGAAAATCAGTTTTTTCCTTCTCCTCTAAAATTTTCCGTTTGGCATATTCGAGGTTTTATCAGAACGGTAACGATATCATAATATTTCGCCAAGTTGTCAGCGTGCCATGTGGCTGATAGGGTTAGAATTGGTTTGGGATCTCATCGGGCAAATGAATCTGATGGCATTGGTTCCAGTCCAGCCTAGCCTTTTAAAAAAATTTTATTTACATGTGTATTAATATGTTACTTCCCGTTGTTTTTAATTAGCAATAATCATTCGGTCTCTATCTTTATTTCTCCTCTCTCTCTCTCTCTCTCTTTCTGAACTTTCTCCCTCTCACTCTCTCTCTCTCTCTCTGACACACACACTTTTTTCGACCTGTCACTTACTTTACATGAAAATATGACCTAACCCCTTCCCAAATGCAAACAAAACAAAAAACCGTTCCACAATATTTTTACAATTGCTACGAATGGTTTAAATAATGCGAACCACTACTTTTTAACAGAGACGTCCCATAAGGGATGAATAAAGTGAATTGAATTTGAATATCCTGCTGTTATCTTGGAGAAAATTTAATCAATGTTTGTGCAAGACGTGCACAAATGCTGAGCTCGTGACAAATTGAATTCAAGGTTCACTATGTTATCTGTTAAATAACGTTTTCACCTTTTCTTCTTGTTCTACAGAAAAGACGAAAGAATATGCACCCTCAGAAGAAAATGAAAGAACTTCGGTTAAAGCGGGAAAAGTATCACAAAGAAAAAGAACAAAGGCAACAAGCTAAGAATCAAAAGAATCAAAAACCATTTCGTCTGTCAAGGACACTGTTCCGGGTGAAGAAGACGTTGTCAACGGCTCGCTCCAAGATGTCGCTCTGGAAGCTAAATTTTGTTAAAAAACTGTTGTCTAGAAAAGACCCTAGTGATAGTAAAGACTTAAATACGTTCTATAAAAGAACACATATTAGTTGTTTAGCAGTAGATAATTTCTTTGAACAGAATGCAGTGTTCTATCCAGGTAAAAATGGATCCACTACGCCCAAAAAAGTCCTGACCAAAACTATGGATGTTTTGCTACGTGATTTTAAACGTACTCATCCGCATGTAAAAATGTCTCTGACAACTTTCAAACGGAGACGTCCATCTCATATCCTGCTATCGTCTAGTAGAAAATTTAATCAATGTTTGTGCGAGACGTGCACAAATGCTGACCTCATGATTAATGTCATTAATAAATTCATCACAAATGAACATAAACTCCCTAGCATTGAAACACTTGTAAGAAAAACGCTGTGTGACCCATTCACTCGTGCTTGTCTAGACAGAGAGTGTTCTCTTTGTGGGGTAGACAATGTCATGGAACAAGTCAAAGGAAGGATAGAAGGGGGTGATAATGATAAGGAGGTGAAATGGTCGAGATGGGAGAAGACAGACACCCGTAGAAAAGATCTGGTAGAAAATAGTGGTTCCCTCTCACAACTGATTACATTGTTGGATATAAAGCTAAGGGGCATAGGTAAGCATGTTGTTGTCGCCCATTGGCAAAAGAGAAAATACAACGAATTAAAAGAAAATCTGCCCTTAGGCCATGCAATGCTCACTGTGGACTTCGCAGAGAATTATCTCTGCAAGTTCCAAAATGAAGTCCAAAGTGCGCATTGGTCGTACAGGCAAGTCACTGTACATCCTTGCGTGTTTTTTTATAGGTGTAATGAAAGCGACTGCTATAAAACACAGACGGAATATGTCACCTTTCTGTCAGATGAATTACGACATGATTCTGACTTCACTATGCACATTTTTGACCAGTGCATCCAAAAAATGAAGGCCAAAGGCATTGCAGTTCTTCACATATTTAGTGATGGCTGCAGCAGCCAGTATAAGAGTCGGTTCACATTTCAAAACCTTGCAAATTTACAGACATTGTATCCAGACATCAAGCTGACACGTCATTTCTTTGGTTCCAGCCATGGAAAATCTATGTGTGACTCCAGTGGCGGTGTTGTTAAGAATGCTTGTACCAGAGCAGTGGCTTCTGGATTGACAGTAATTCAAAGTGCCAAGGCTATGTATGACTACTGCTCAGAGCACCTCACTGTACAGGGACCAATGGAATGTGCCTTGCATTCAAAAAGCTTTCTGCGTTCCTTTGTGTTGGTGAATCCAGAGAACATTCCCAGACATGAGAAGCCTGCCTTGCTTCCAGTTAAAGGGACACTGGCAGTCCACAGTATCACATTCTCAACTCAGGGCGCTGTTTACATCAGAGCCATGTCATGTTTTTGTGTCATATGTCTAATAGGTGAGAATGGTCAGTGTGCCAATGAGGAATTGTCAGGTGCATGGACACAAATTTTTCTTAACCTATCGAAGAAAAAGAAAGTTATCAATAACTGCAGGAGAAAATCAAACAAAACGAAGCCAGCAGTTCATGATGAGCCTCAATTGGTTGTTTCTCAGGCAGTCAACGATGACCCATCATTTGTTCCCAATGATCCTTTCTCAGACGCTTCTTCTGTTCCTGATGACCCATCATTTGTTCCCAATGATCCTTTCTCAGACAATTCTGTTCCTGATGACCCATCATGTGTTCCCAATGATCCTTTCTCAGACGCTTCTGTTCCTGATGACCCATCATATGTTCCCAATGATCCTTTCTCAGACGCTTCTGTTCCTGATGACCCATCATTTGTCCCCGATGATCTTGTCTCAGATACCGGTACCTCTGTCCCAGAGGACCCCACATTTGTGCCAAATGCTTCTGACATGGATGTAGAGCCCCCATTGCCTGTAACTACATCAAGATATCATTTCTTTGCCAATCTTCAATGTCAATTGTCAAATTCTTCAAACTTTGATGAACTTCAAACAGTGGTCAAACAGGTCACTCCTCATGTTGGTAATTTCTCAATGCCTAAAGTTACCCCCAAACGTTTGATAGATGTAGGTATTGTAGATAAAGTTGCTCAAGCTTTAGTTCCTGACTTTCTCAAACCCTTATTTCCTGTCCTCACAGTTGCTGATGGTAACTGTGTGCCCAGAGCATTGAGTTTGGCATGCTTTGGGGATCAAGATCACCACATAGAAATCAGGTGTAGAATAGCCATGGAGCTTGCTTCCAATAGCCTTGATTATCTCTGTCTTGATTCGAGTCTTCTAAATCTCATGCATATGCTATCCGATTCCTTTAGTTCTGATCTCAAGGAAACCTTTCAGAATGAAACTATGAAAGTTGCTCACAATTCAATGTACATGGGAATGTGGCAATTTATGGCTGCTGCCAACGTAATTGGTTCTCCAGTCTTTTCAGTATATCCCAACTGTGGTTCTGAAACATATAGAAAATTTTTTACGAGGAAGCTTCTTCCAAGGAATCTTACTTCAACTCACACTGTGACTTTGTTATGGTCAGCAACCTTGGAGCACTCCAAGATGATGCCAAAACACAGCTGGACAGCCAATCATGTTGTTCCTATGATGGGATTAGCTAGCTTTGTTGAGATTGAAACTGATGGTGTTAAAAACGGCTAAGGTGTGGTATTAAAAGGGTAATGCAATGAATTCCTTATCATGTTATAATTGATTGTAATTCTTTGATAATATATATGGTCTTCCCTGTATAGTCATGGTAAGCGCATTAGAGCAGTATTGTGGATTCTGGCGGTATACAAATGAATTTTATCATTATCATTTTGCAATTTGTCGTCATCAGGCCTTTAGTCATAAGTGACTCTAAATGTTATAGTTTCTCTTATTACTGTCAGATAATCATCTTGTTGATTGAATGTGGAATAGGGCAAACAAGAAGGTAGAAAATGGGGTGTTGTTTGAATGGGTTTTTTATTTTGTGTGTAACACAGAGTCAATTGAGACCAAATGAATGGTGTCATCAGCCTTTTTGTCATAAGCAACACCAAATATTGTAATAAATCACAAATGCTCATGTTCAAGTTCTCATAGCCCTTAGTATTACAAGGAGAAGCAGCTGTGTGCTTGTTATTTCAAATTTATTATCTACTGTTTCTTATGTTATGTTTAACATAAAAAGTTTCTTATGTCTCGGTGTCGCTTATGACAAATGACACCACTGAAGGTTTATTTTAGGAGCAATAAAATTATTTTTAAAGGTTGACTTTCTCATGCTGATCAATGTAAAGCACTTTTAAGCATGTCATTAAAATTTTAAATTGTAACGAACTTTCTGAGTTGTTTTTCTGTGTCCTTTTTGTTGTCATCTGTCCTAAGTGACACTTTCATTATTTTCGGTGTTTGGGTCATATCATAGGTTATCAGCCCCACATTTCATCTTCTTACCATAAATATAACAAAGAATAGGCTTCCATCTACCACATATGTGGTTTCTGAACAAAAAAAAAAGAGAAAAAAAAATGACACTTTGAAATGCACCTTTTGACCTCAGCTCATATCACTTTTGGACTTGACATTCGTGTGGACAATGAAGATACTCATTCAAAATTCATATGTGCCAAGTGTGTGTCAATAATCAGTAACATTAAACGCACACGCAGCGCCAATAGCATGAACAATGCCAGGCAATTGGCAAAGGATAATAATTCCTTATGGTGTGCCTTTGACACCAAAATTACAGCTGCTCAAGACTGTTCACTTTGTCGACGTGATATAGAACTAAATTCGGGTTGTGTTGTAGGAGAGACTGATCAGAAACACCATGCCGATCAAGACAGCACACACGAAAACACACATGTGGACACACACGAGGATCATACTCTACATACTGAAATGGGCACAATGCCGCTCTCCACATCAACACCTATTAAAACAACAGCAACATCAGTTACACAGTCACCTGCACCCATTGAACCATTCGATTCATACGCGTTCTTGAGCAAGTACTTAGACGGGCCGCAGGACGGACAGTTGACAACAGTAGAAGAACAATTACTCACTCACCTAGTAAAGAAAAAGCTTTCACTAGACCCATGCAAACAAACATTTAGTTGTCAAACTAAAGGACAGCCTCTGATATTTGCTAGAGTAGTCAGACCAAGAAAACAATCACCAATTGCGAGGACACCCACCAAGAAAAAACGCTCCAGGATCTTGGATAGAGTAAGAAGAAAATTTGCAGGGACATCACATGAATCAACCGATAGACAATTAGCATCAGAGCTCGGGGTAGTACCAACAACACGTAGGCAGAATATTTACAAAAGGGCAGGGGTTAAGCAGAAGTTAAAACTATCAAAGGAGCAGTGTTTAGCCATGAAGGAAGCTTTGGGTCATAGTTGGCGACAAGAAAACACACAGAGAAAGTTTTTGAAATCTGCAGGCATCACCATGGAAAACGAGAAAGCTATAAGAAAAACAGCAGAAGAAATGGTGTCAGATTTTATCACAGTAAGAAATAGGTACTTTAGAGATGGATCCGACATGGACAGGGATTTCCCATTTGGTCGTGTAAAAAGCTTGACACGATTAGTAGACTACATCCTCGATTTATATGATGCTGAAAAGCAGTTGACATGGCATCATAGCAATATCCCAGAGAATGAAATCTGGATAAAGATTGGTGTTGACCATGGCAAAAATTCATTGAAAATGACACTCCAAGTAGCTAATACAACCAAACCAAACTCCCAAAGAAACACAATTGTTATTGCCATGGCTAGCATTAGGGACACACACACTAACTTAGAACGATTTTTAGAGGGGGGGTTAGGAGAAGACATCCACTCACTCACATCTCATACATGGCGGGGAAAGAAGATTAGGGTGTTTCTTAATGGGGACTATGATTATTTCTGTAAGCTGTATGGTTTGTCAGGGCCGCAAGGCACCTTCCCATGTCTGTGGTGCACCATAAGACAAAAAGACATGCACTCAATTGTCCAATCATCATTGCCAATAGAACGCACTCTCAACGCACTTCAACAAGATCACACAGCATTTATTGAGAAGAGTGAAGGGGATAAGAAACAAGCAGCTCACCATCACAACTGTCTGCATCATCCATTACTCAACATTGAACTGAACATGGTTGTTCCACCATATCTACATTTACTGTTAGGCATAGTTCTCAAACATCATAGACTGCTAGAGACAGCAGCACACTCCATAGATAACATGTTAACTCTGCAAAATGACTCCCAACTGACAGACAATGGACAGATGTTTAAAAGATATGGAAGTAACTGGAGCCTTCGCGAAGCAACAATGCGAAAATTGGAGTTTCTACAGGCTTGTATTGTTTTTTGTGACTCTGCCTCCGACATTGACAAATACACAAAGGAAAGGGATGAAACTGAACATCAACTCTCCACAATAACACACGCAGATCTTACCTTTCGGGCAGGACCAGTAGCTTTATGTCTTGACACAGTTCTGTACAAACACAAAATTACACCCCAAGCCTACCACAGCAGATCTTTCGTAGGCAATCATTGCCACAGATATTTACAGTCCAATGTTTTTAAAGATTTAACACAAACAATCATCACAAAGACACAATCTCTGACGCGCAGCCCATTTGTTGTAGACGAAGCACACAAAATAGCATTGGTATTCAATACACTTAATGAGGCATTAAGATTAGTGCATGTCAAGATCTCTCACACAAAACCAATCATGCACACTTCAGTCACATCCATACAAACTGCCATAAAAAATTACATGGACATTTACAGACAACATTTCCCCAACAAAACAATACCCAAGCAACATATCCTCGAATACCACTGTGTTCCCTTTATCAAAGAATTCAAGTTTGGATTGGGGCTTCTCGGCGAGCATGGCACGGAAAATTCACACCAGACAATTTCAAAATTTGAAAAAAGGTTCTGTGGTGTGGTCAACGAAGTGCAAAGACTAGACCTAATTCTGCGCAGTCAATTGCTACAAGCAATTCCCACTCTTCATCGCTGTTAACAAAGCTGAAGACTAACATGATTCAAATAAAATAATTTCTTATGCCATATCATTACCCAGCGATTCAGTGTTTCATCGCATCTTGTTGTATAATATCAATATTATTGTTTTCGTTGGTAAATCGGATTGTTTCTCTGCAATGACGCTAATTGATTGATAGATTGATTGATTACCAGTCCAAACATCACCTATTATGATCAATGTTCCATGTGATTCTCAGTTATGATAGAAATAAACGGCATGAGGATCAACGTTTTTCATGAAAATCATACATGAGTCAATATAAAAAATGACTGATGGGCTACCGCTTGGAATGCGCGCATGACATATCGTGAGTATACTCTTTGATAATGTAGGCGCAACATATGTAAATTTGAAAAGATTTGCACGGAACGTTTGTCTGTATGTAATATTTAAAATTTTAATTTTAATTTGGTAGAGTATTGAATATTGTGCTAATTTAACGTAAAATATCTCAGGAACGGCTTTATCTACAATAACGAAACTTGCTCTGTCCTGTACAGCTATCTTAGAATAATTACGTGATGATAGTTTTATCCCTTGATAGTTCTGGAATGATCGCCTCTTAATTACTTTTTATTGCCCCTCATTTCACGCTGACTCCCGTTCTCGTTAATTATTACCTGGCGGCGGCAGCGGGGCCCGCGGTAGCGGTCAAGAGGTCAAAATGCCCATTAGCTAAGAGGCACGGTTTTCCACGCAGTGAGCAATCCAGCCTTCAACCCAAGCCCAAACCCTAACCCAACTAACCTCCAAACCTGAATGCACGATGCTATTCCCTGGTCGTTCAACATTATTAGGAAGCATATTATATCAAAAGATATATATTCAGTTTTTGAAGATTAATAGCTTGACCATAAGCGACGGAGGAGTGGCTGTTGACGATGGGGGTGTAGTTGTTGATGAGAGGGTCAGTAGGCTAATCTATAATGGCAAATTTCAAAGCTTCTTTTGATATATGCTTCCTGATGATGTTGAATGTTTGGGGTAATAGCCTTTCGTATGCTGCTCGATGCTTTTATGTATCCATACCCGGCGGCAGGAGGCATAGACACTCCGAGCCTGAAAACCCTAGCCCAAACAATAAAGTAAGTGGGTACGTGGCATGCAGCGCGTGCTGGCTACCCTCCAGAGTACACAGCATGCGACGTATGCCCGCTACGTTATCCTGACTGGTACATGTGTGCTGGCTATTGGCAATTAATTACAATAAGAGGAAAAGAAATTACAAAACAAAACACAACTGTTTTTCTGTGTGTCTGTTTTGTCTCTCTCTCTCTCTGTCCCTTGTTGTAGAGGGTGTTGTTGAAGCTCCTCCTGTTTTAGAGGGTGTTGTTAAAGCTCCTCCTGTTTTAGAGGGTGTTGTTGAAGCTCCTCCTGTTTTAGAGGGTGTTGTTGAAGCTCCTCCTGTTTTAGAGGGTGTTGTTGAAGCTCCTCCTGTTGTAGAGGGTGTTGTTGAAGCTCCTCCTGTTTTAGAGGGTGTTGTTAAAGCTCCTCCTGTTTTAGAGGGTGTTG
>JAOXNP010024472.1:0-11075 GCA_028571245.1 Chromodoris orientalis
ACTCCAGCGGTTGTTTTTATGCCCATTTAAATGCTTAAAATGGAATTTTTTCATTCAAATTTTCAGTATTCCTCATAGAATTATTCCTACAAACTATGATAAATCTGTAACAAAAGAATTCATATTTTAGTAACAGGCCATAATGTATAAATCTTTGTTAAATGGGGGTGCTTTTGTATCCCCACATCCCAAAGAGAAGAAAAACAGACATATACCAATTCATATAGATGGAGTAATTCAGACACCCCATGAAAGCATGTCCTGACCTACACAGTGATTGAATCAATATCTTTTTAAAATGGCTCTTAATAAGGCGTTGTGCTATTAAAGAATAATGTGTGATGTCCTAATGTTTAAATCTACATTTAAGATAAGCACTAGCAACTTATGAAACAAGTTACTCTCCTGTAGTTCACATTTCTCAAACAAGAAAAGCCAATGAACAGCCCAATGTGAGTTGCGTATTTATAAAAATACTGTCTCTCCCCTATCCATCAAACAAACTCTAGTACTAATGAAATATGTAGACAAAGATGGCATCACATCTTACCCATTGATATTAACATTTTAATGAATTTTTTATAGGCAGCTCTCATTAGACCATGCTAGATCAGTTGGGGCATTTCTGGTTGTCTCTCTAAAGCATTCTGACCAGCCTCTACTGTCCTTCTTTGTGGTCTCTGTCTGTCCATGCAAGACAAGTAGTCTCAATATATATATATATATATGGGTCATAATGTCACAGCTGTTTCAATTTCAGGATATGACAATGCTTCAGTGGACACTAATGACCATAACGAGCCCAAAAGAAAGAGGACAAAATCCAACAGTGCACTTTGTCCACAGCAATAAATCTAGGTCACCTCACTCTGCACGTTACTTTGTGATAGCAGGTTTGGTTAAACTAAGAATAAAAGGCAAAATAAAGCTTTATTTATTGTACGTTTATTCAATGTAGATCTGTATACTTGCCAATACATTTCAAATTAGATGGTACATTTATATTAAACATATGTTTTTTGCTATTATCTATAAACAATGCTATAGGCCCCTTTATCATATTATTATCATTAAAACCTATCTCTTACCCCTGGTACTTCATCTCTTTCTTTTGCTTATGGACACATCTAGTTGTTTATAAAAAAGTGGTGAGCATCTTTATTCAGATATTTTGAAGACAATTCCTTGTACCGTTCAGTTCCTGCTTTGGATTCAAAACTTTTTGATTAGTTTCCAAATGTTTTACTTTTACCTGTTTCCTCTGACACTCCAGTTTTCTTTTGAGAACTTTCATTTTGCCATGATCACGAATGATTTACCAAGCTGGAGGCATTGTAGCAGTTATGAGTTGACACTTAGATGTTGTTTTCAGCCTCTTTTTTGGTGGTCTTGAAATTGCAAGTGATTTTGGGTGATAGGGTATGTCGAACAAAGAAGAGATGGCATTCCTGTTACGCCTATTTTTGTTTGTTGAGGTAAACTGTGAATCTTCAAAATGATAAGTGCATATAACAGTTCCTTGATTATACAAAGCCATGGTTACCTTTTTTAAAATGTCCTCTTTTCTCGAATCGATAACCCATCTTTTACATCTGATCTCATCTCGAGGATATCTTTCTTTTACAGTTCACAGCCAAGCAATGATGGACATGATGTTCTTTGCACTTGTTTTTCTGTGCACTGTTTGACACAGCTAATTTAACAGCACCTCTAAATGAACGCTTTATGGTGGCTTCACGTGATGTATCAACCCAATGAGAAGTCAGTGGTGGAGAATTCAAGAACATTATCAACCAGTTATACTCGTATCATAATGAATGTGGCTCCACATGTTCCTCAGGACTGAGCAGCCCTCTTTAGGATTCACTCTGCTCACCTCCATGGAGGAACGGGCTAGAAAAGGTGCCCTAAACATAGCCTGCCTCACTACACCCTGGCCAGTTTACCGTGGCTGGCGGGGATCCCACATTGCGGTCGAAATACAAAGAGAATAATGAAAACCCTCAAACTTGGCACAAGGCATGTGCGAACGCTACTGGACAACTCCCAGACTGACAGACCAGAGAGGAGAACTGCACTTATTGCCAAAGAGCTCTCCCGGTACAGCATTGACATAGTAGCACTAAGTGAAACACGCCTGGCTGACAAAGGTGAACTGCGTGAGGAAGGTGACTACTCTTTTTACTGGAGTGGCTGCAACACCTCAGAGAGGAGGGAAGCTGGTGTTGGATATGCCATGAAGAACCAATTAGCTGTCAAACTATCGAAACTACCGGAGGGCATCAATGACAGGCTGATGACACTACAAGTGGACATAAAACAGGACTTAGACGTCCTTCCTACTGAAGAAGAGATCCTTTTAGCTGTTGGGCAAATTTCCAAAAGCAAGGCACCAGGAGCTGATGCAATACCTGCAGAGGTCTTTCAAGCTAGAGGTACCACCATGATATCCAAGCTGACAGAACTCTTTCAAGCATTCTGGACGAAGTGTGAAATTCTTCAGGACCTAAATGATGCCAGCATGGTTCACATTTACAAAAGGAAAGGAATTCGCCACTCTTGTGACAATCATAGAGGCATCTCCGTACTGTCAATAGCGGGGAAGATATTGGCCCGTGTCATCTTGAATAGCCTTCTAAATCACCTACAAAGCGGACTCCTTCCTGAGAGCCAGTGTGGATTCTGCTGCGGGTGTGGAACTGTGGATATGATCTTTGCAGCACGAACAACTCCATGACAAATGTCAGGAACAACATTCTGATCTCTATATCATCTTTCTCGATCTGACGAAAGCCTTCGACACAGTTAGCAGGGATGGCTTATGGAAAATCATGACGGAATGATGGTCAAGGTGATTGACAGTGGAGCTGAATCAGAGGCATTTACTGTGACAAATGGAGTAAAGCAAGGATGTGTACTAGCCCCTACACTTTTCAGCATAGTCTTCTCTGCAATGCTCACTGATGCAGATAGCGAATGTGAAGATGGAATCCATATAAGGTACAGAACTGATGGAAAGCTGTTCAATCCAATCGCCTCAAGCTATAACCAAGGTGAAGGAGACAGTCATCAGAGAACTCTTGTTTGCTGATGACTGCGCACTTAATGCTAACACAGAGGAGATGATGCAGAACGAGATGGACTGCTTTACAAAAGCCTGCGAAAACTTTGGCCTCACAATCAACACAAAAAAGATTGAAGTTATGTACCAATCTGCCCCTGGAAAATCATACTACAAACCCACTATTACAGTGAAAGGTCAAGGTCTTCAGGCTTCATCTACCTGGGCCGCGGAAGCACTCTTTCCCACTCAGTGAGCATGGACACTGAAGTGAGCAATAGGATTGCCAAGGCCAGTATATCCTTTGGTAGACTTCGGACAAATTTTTGGGATTGAAGAGGGCTCAGTGTTCAGACGAAGCTTAAGGTCTATCGTGCAGTGGTACTTACCACCCTCCTCTATGCCAGTGAGACTTGGACTGTCTACAGCAGACATGCCAATCAGCTGAACAGATTCCATTTGAGCTGCCTCCGCAAGCTACTCAGGATCAAGAGGCAAGACAAAGTCTCAGACACAGAAGTCCTTGGACAAGCAGGAGTGCCAAGCATTCATACCCCACTGCAAAATGTCCAGATCAGATGGTCAGATCACGTAGTGAGGATGGCAGACACTGGACTCCCCAAGCAACTGCTCTATGGTGAGCTCTACGAAGGAAAACACACTGTGGGAGGCCTAAGGAAGTGCTTTAAAGACTGTCTCAAGTCAACACTCACGGCATTCAACATCAACCACTGCTCCAGGGAGGAACAAGCAGCAGATAGAGATTCTTGGCGTGCCAGCATCACCGAAGGGGCAAAGTCAACAGAAGCAAGACGCAGTTCCACTGCACAGGACAAGCTTGCAGCCCGCAAAGCCAGAACCACCACTACTCAGTCCACAACACCTCTCCACATGTGTCATATATGTGGGAAAGCCTTCCTAGCCAGGATTGGGCGACCTCAGAATACACAAGTGACTCCATTACCACAACATGTAAACCAAGCATACATTCAACTACACATCAACACTCATCTCTGATGTCATGGTAATCCATCGCTCACGATGGACAAACAACATGTGTTCCATAAAGTTTCATAAGACTTACATAGATCTATATCTATTGTCCATGTGCCTCAACCTTATAAACCTTTTTGATCATAAACAATAATAATAATTATAATAATAATAATAATAATGGATGGCATTTCTAAAGCGCATATCCATGATAATGCTCTATGCGCTAGATACAAAATATCTAAATTAAATTAATACATTAATAATCAAACAGTACTATACATCACACGTAACACAAAAACACACCCAATAACAGGAGTATTAGCCGAACTAATGGAGATTATACAAGAATTACACATAAAAATAGAAAGCTCAATATTAAACATATTATATGATCACATTCAGTGTACTTAACTGTTTTTTTTCTAAAACCCAGCGTCTGTAATTTTTTTTCTGAGACTGAAATATTAATTTCTTATTTATCAGACTCTGCTGGAAACATTTTTAATTATGAAAAAAATGAAACAATTAAACAAACAAACCCACCATTGTATAGGGATTCAATATCAAATTAATAGATATTTCGACGAGTTGGCCTCATTTCATGTTACATGTTGTGAGTACTAAATCGGGCCTGTATTCTTAGGTTATAGGTCAAACAACACTACATTTTGAGAAATGTGATGCTTGCAATTTAACAGATTAAAGTACGTCTCCAAAATAATCAACCACTCGACCAGTCATGTCTTATTTTATTATTAACTGAATCTACATTAAATAAACATAATGAGACTTAAATGACGAAAAAAAATCTTGAGGAACTAATTTAGTGTAGACATTGACAATAACTGCTTTATTGATATTTAATAACTGGTATTGAAAATGCATGTGATTCATCGTTGCATCATCATAGTAAATGCAATGTGTCCCTTTAAGCAGTTCTGGTCTAATGTGCAGAACTGGTGAACCTACTTTAGCTGTGGTGGAAAGCAGTGGAGCACTTCCCATCCTCTTTCTTTTCGGCTCGTTGGTCCTTCCCTCCTAAGGAAAGTATTTTAAGAAAGCAACACCCAGTTGCAAATGAATCGGGTCGAGAAGGCTTAAAGCTACACCTGGCCATAATAACAGAATATTGATACATGTATCAAATAATGCACATCCTATTAAATCATCAATTAATATTCAGCGGCATGGATTCCATGTTATCAGTAATTAATTCTCAGCAAAAACTCTTGACAGAGCATTGGCAACTATCTTGTGCTTGCCAGCACAAGTTCTGGAACAATGTTTTTATGTTGCAAACCAAGGAATCAATGAGTCATTCTTTGATTTTTACGTTTCAATTTATTTAAGAACACCAAAGGGGAGTGATCACAATAGACTTTAATTGCTAGACATGAAGAAAGATAAATGTCACACGGAGCACGCCTTGATGAAATCTTAGGTTGAACCGGTATGCCACACCTCGTGGAGATCATGTTTCCCTGGCTCCGCTGGCCGCTGCTAATGTGCGCAAGATCACTTAATTTCATCGAGCTGTCTTTACAGGTTTCTGTTATATTTGCCTGTGTATGCATACCGCTTGTAAACCACGTGTCAGTGTATGAGTTATGAAGAATAAATTAAATATTCATAACTTCAAAATTTCCAGACCCATATAAAAGACACTTGGCACAATAATGTATAGTAGTATGCTGTGAACACCCACCACATTTGATTACTGACTTAGCAAAAACACATTGTTGATGACTTGTTTTCCATTGTGAAATATTTTCCGCATTTTTATTATAGCTTGATTACGTTGAAATAACTTCTTAAAACAATGCCTAACAAGATGGGCAACCTGTTCTAACTTAATGTCTAAAGTAGGCTTAAGCAAGCAGTTGTTGTATCGTGCTGATTTTTTGTTGTTTTTTGTTGGTTTTTTTTGTCACCGCCATGTTTTTGACTAAAACTTCTGTGATCAGAATAGATGGATGCCAAACTACGTGGTAGAAACGAGTCAGCTGAAGCAGAATGCATAGAATGTCTTGTCATGAGGCAGAATAGACACGAATAAGTACCTTGTGAGCCTGACAGTCCACACAATTTACACAAATAAACCATAATTCCCATTGAGAAAAACCCTAATCTGTTTACCATTCCAACTGTGTACCATGAGCGCATTAACATCTCTTCCCAATCCATATTCAAAAAATCGTTCAAGGTTTGCATAACTGTCCCTCACGTCTGCCATTGCTATTACTCTAGTATTGTATTGGGCATTTGGTTTTGCCGTATTAGCCATTGACAATGTCATTTTTAAAGAGCTCTTCCCGTGATCACCTCTCTAATTTGAACCATATTTCATCATCTGGGATATTACCACCATGCCATGTCAGCATGTTGTGTTTTGAATAGGACTAAAGAAGTTGATCTAAGAAATAAGGCAAGTTGACAACTTTCATGTGTGGCGCTGCATAGACTATATTTTTCTCATTTAAATATAACTCCTTATCTACCTATACATAGTTTGGAAACAATTCTCTCGACAAATTTAGCACAGATTTTTCGCTTTCAACACGTACACCCAGCTCTTTAAGAAATTGCCGCCGTTTCCTTTGCTTGGCACTAAGTTAGTCTGAGTGCTTGATTCATAGCTAATACCTTTGACTTTGACATTTTAAAATTTTGCTTCATCCCCCCTACTTTTTTGTATATACCCTGACTACGTCCTATGGGAATTTTAGTCAACTCAGATGCAAACTGAGCATTTATAGAGCCTTCCACTGACCCAAAAAAGCTTTTCCGAACCTTGTGAATTTGCCGTGCCCTTAACTTTTTGGTTGATGTACTGGCCTCTGCTGAACTTTTTCTTGGCATAATAATATTTTGGAGCACTAATGGCTGTCCTTTTGTACTGCATTTAATATAAGTGTGTTCTGGATCACTATGAAGTTAACGTTTAACTGAATGTGTCAGTAATGTTTCTTCCAGCCCAGATAATGGTTGTTCTTTTGGGACATTAAAAATTGCGTCAATTGTGTCTGTCTCTTTGATTTTTGATAAGAAATGAGTAATTGGTGACGTACCGCTGTCCTTAAATATTGATTTTGATGGTCTTATTGATGATGTCATAAGGAATGATGCTGGTTGATTAATAGGTGATGTCATGCGGTCTTTAAGGAGACAAATGGATTACTTCATTGGCTTGGATGAGGCCCCTGGAACAAAAAGCAGCTTAACCTGATTGCTCTCATAGGCTAAAAGAAGATCTTTGTCCAAAGCACTGGTTTCAAAGTCATCATCTTCATGAGCATCCTCTGTGTGAACACTATGTGAACTCACACAACCAGTTATCTAACTTGACTCTGTCCAAGCAAACCGAACATTGTTCAACTGTCTTGTTTACACACCACATTTGATGACCTGTATCCAATCGATGCTTTGCTTTTCTAAGAGATGAAGCAATATTTCGACTACATGATAGAGAGATCCATCTGGCTGCAGTGAAAGCTTCAGATAGGATACACTAACATACAATAAGAAAAAGAAGATTCATTCACTTGTTTAAAAAAAAAATCAAAACAATGGTCAAAATGACAACAGGATGGATAAATATAAAAAAGGTAACAAAAAGGGAGGGAGGCAATACTACTACAAAAGAAAGTCATCATATGCTCATGAGCCATGCCCCAAGGTATGGACAGGACACCACTAGAACATCATCCTCAAACACTTTGCATTCCAGTCTCAATGCAAACACTTTGCTTATTGTTGACTGTACACTGTAACCATCATTGAAATAGGTGTTTCTTGTGTTTTTTCATTATGTGATATATGGGGTACCTGAATCAACCCAATCATACAAATAGGGATATAAGAATTTATCACTATTTGAAACATCGAGTTCCTGAGTAATGGATTTTTCACTACATGAACATGACAGGAAAACATTCCATGATTAAGGTTTTTCACATGTTTTTTTTTTTATTAAAGGTATGTCAAATTATTCTTTTGTACAAACTCAAAAACTGGAAGCCTTATTGCATGGCTTGGCAATGACAAAAAAAATGAAGGAGATCAAGAACCAGGGTATTACCTGTATTGTCCCTTGTGCAGCACATCTCCCTCATAAATAAAAGCCCTGGAGACCAGAATGAGCTTGTCATTGATTTCTTGGACATCTGATTCCCTGGGAATGAAAGCAGACCAAAAAATATCCTTGTGATGAAGGAGAAGAGAAAACATGTGATACTTGCAAGATGCCTTAATGGTTTTGGTAGCAACATTTTTAATTCTGGATTTAAATTGAGCTCTGTCCCCTATGACTTTTTATAACAATACAACATTCTGAAAAAAACCATATGCATTTTACAAAAAAAACCCAACAACAACAACCCCCTCCCCTTTCTCCCCCCCAACAAAACAAAACAAAACAAAAAAAACAAAAAACAACCAAAAAACATTTATATACCATAGCATACATTCATAAAGCATGCCTTATGTGCTTGACAGTGACAGGATTATCTTCAAAGCAATGCATGTAAGAACTATGACAGACAAGGACATCTATAGTAAAAATATGTATCAATTCTAAAATAAAGTTAAAATAATATTGAGTGCTTTACAAATATGCATGATTTACAGAGAGGAATAATACTTACAAGTCTATGTGTATGCTGTTAAAAATCAAAATTGTTTAAGACGTTTTTTAAAATTTGTTAAATCAATTGAATGATGGATCTCCTAAAGGAGGTTATTCCAAAACATTAGTCCAGCACAAAACCTTATCCTTTCACCTTAATATAGATTAGTGTGAACTCCATTTACCCATAGCTCAAAACCAATAGCTTCCCTGTAAAGCCATGAAGGTTCTACTCAACAGCACTATTCTGAATTTGCATTGTTTGAGTGCTGGCAGATTACTCTCAGGTGGTCGACTTAAAGTTTTGAGGTTTCCTCCACCCGAGAACTTTTGTAAAAAATTCTGATGCCAATGTCTACAATGAAAATACATTTCAATATTAGATACCGTGGCAATGTTAATATATGAGACAACAGAAAGTGATTGAGTGGAGAAATAGGCGACATTTCACGGCTGAAAAAAATCAACTGCTCATTACTTCAGAAAGGTATGAATATACTGAAGACCTAAGAAGTTGAAAAGGAGAGTTGTTTGTCTGACTGGAAGGTGTTTCACACATTGGAGTTGACTTGAAAAGAAGCTCATGAGATGAGAGATGAAGGAGATGATGAAGATGATATCAGTATGTCTTCTGACACAGCATCATAAAGTGGGTTGAACCTTCTAAAAGATCCTTTGTAAAGAAAACCCTGGTCCAACCTTTAGTCTACGGCAAAGAACAACAAAACTCAATGTTTCTATGTCCTCTTTAGGAGAAAACATCTTCTTTAAGATACATATGCATCAGACAAAATGTGCAACTTATGAAAAACTAAAATGACCTAAGATGGAAATCATTATGCGAGGTGATTGCAGCAGACACATAACTTGCAATCAAATTTGTATGTGACACAATGTCCAAGACTCTTCGAAGATATGCAGAAAATGTTTTGTGTAGATAATCCTGACTGCTGTACAAACCAATGTACTGAACAGACTTAATGTTCTTTTCAGCAATCTTAGACTGAAATCAAAAGAGGATGGGGCAGTGATCAAGTTTCAAAAGAAACTTAATTAAACCGCAGGCACTCCTATAAGGCCAAAATTTATACCCTTGCTGATGGGCATGCAGGATATAATATCTGGGATTTTGAGATTTATCTGAGGACCATAAAATGAGATGAAGGAATAAATAAAAGTGTTGTAGAAATCTTGTGCAAGGATATGCCATGGATAAATGTTATTCATGTGTACAAATTCTGCACCTCAATACCTTTAGCTTTGTCTCTCTTATAGTATGCCTTTGAGGGTTATTCAATACACCCCTAAACAACGGCTAATAAAACTGAAAAGTCAGAAGAAAGTTGCAAACTGAAAAAGTTGAAACTTCTTGTGTAAGCAATGTGACGACAGTAAGATGATGATATCAGTTTGGAAAGACTCATCTCTGGCCTTTAACTTGACCACTTGCTTCATTGCACATAGGGATCAGGAAAATAAGAGGGCCGCAAGGATAGCATATTATTACCATAAATGGTACTGAAAACATGTATATTATAACTAATACATGAGATAGGAAGGGTTGATTGGCTGATCATCTTTGTGCCAATTACAATATAATGGCCTGGTCCCAGCCAGATGGCAGTGTTATATTATTTGGTTTCTTTAATATAATTTAATGTAAATCAATTACATCTAAATTATATCACAGTTTTAGTTTTAGAAATCTGAATAGATCTAGATTCTATATTAATTCAATGAGATGTCTAGATCTAGATTTGTCAGTTCATCTCAGGCTCATATCAGAGTAGAGTTCCAGATATCTATAACATCCCGACATCTGATACAAATTCATATGGTCATTTTCACAATGCCTGAATTCAACCCTACCTTTACCTGCATTATTTGCGACCGCAAATTGCAGATCGTGGCCTCAAATTTTAGGGCCAATGACAAAATTTGACAAATTCCCCATAATTGGTAAATCTTGACAAATTTCAGCAAAAAAAAAAAGGAGGAAAAAAAAAAGTGACAAACTGAGCCATATGGCAGCTTTGCCGAGGCCTAAACTCCAAGGGAAGCTACTTACGAAGCCTACTTAGATCATAAAGAGTTTACTCAGTTTAGATCTAGGCCCAAACATCTGATGCTGAACAAGTTTTTCCTTATATAATCTTGTTTTGTCTTCCAGAAGGCGTAGACTCACTGAATTTTTGTAAATATTTCAAATAAATATTTAAATATTTAAAATATTTTTTTTAATGTAAATATTTTTAAATAAGTATTTTTGTAAATACTTCCAGAAGGCGTAGACTCACAGAAAACAACATCATAGGACTAGTTTTCCTTTACTACAATAAGTTCAGTGATGCCTCTTTTTTGAGTAGTTAAGGAAAACTAGTCCTTTGATGAGTG
>JAOXNP010025583.1:0-11053 GCA_028571245.1 Chromodoris orientalis
TGGAATGTCCTTAGATAAATAAACGAATAAATGAATAAATAAGAAAATAAAAAAATAAATGAATCAATAATAAATAACAATTATATAGTAGTAATAATAAAAATATACACCATTAACGGTGGAGTTCTGCTGAGTGTACTGGCAAAGGTCACAAAAATACCTGTTCCCTTTATCGAGTTAACTACATCTATAATTATGATAGATGACTAGGGCGATACACACATAGGAAAAAAAAGACATGCGACACAATGCGCCAGTTCAGACATTTTAAGTGAATCCAGCAAAACACACTACACAGACAATAATCCCCGCCCTCCTCCTCTCGTAACCATCTGTCTAGGCTAATCATTAATCGTCCTCGGGAGTGAGTGAAAATGTACAAAATATTTACATTAGCCCTACATAAATTTTATTTCACCACGAATTCACATTCATTGAGGTGTTTTTTGTGTCGACTGTGACAACGGAAAACAGGCGGCATTAAACCTAGATCTCTCATTATTATTATTATTATTATTATTATTATTATTATTATTATTATTACGATATCTCTGCTCAATCCTCATAGCCGTACACTTTATCTTCAGGTCACATCAAAAATTGTCTAAATGGAAGAGGAAATGAACATGATATTAATAATTGAGCGTTAGACGGGCTGAGGATTAACTATTCTTACTATTAAATTTTCATCATTATCATATCAGCTTTAATGACCCTAAGCTCATATTATTTCGAAGGACCTTTTTGTAGTGAAAACTCTGTAAACAGTGTACTATAAGAAAAATGCTAAATAAAACATAAAAACAGAAATCAAACAAAAAACAGTTTTCAGAAATAAAATATATACATAAATACTATCTTTACATTTAGCCATGGATAATCTAATGTAGCCTACATCCAGGATGAATGTGTCTACAAGCAAGTTGCGTGCTTTCCAATAGGAGAGAGATACATAAAAATCAATGCGTCTGTCCTTCCAGACACCCATGATGCTCATCGTAAATTATGATAATAGACGCGTCTGAAATGAGCAGACTAACGGGACCGTTTTCTGTCGCGTACTACTTTCAGAGGCAACCACGCTCCAGATTTTAAGTTAAAAAAAAACACATAAAAAACATATAGGCCTAGATCTAGAAATCTTACTTTTTTTTACACCCATTTCGATAACGCAACGCTGTTTTACAACCACATCTAGATCTAGATATATCATTCTCAGACACAAACAAGTCGTTAATGTTTAAAATGGTGTGAAAGACTGTGCCCTACTTGTAGAATCTTCAATTTTGCATGCAAGGCTATGCACCTCCAAAGGACCTATAAATTAGATCTAGCATATTTCACTTTAATATACTATGCGCACTCAAAATAATATTCAATATGAAACTTCCGAGGAATAAGCGGCCTCTTTTTAAAATTATTATTTTTGTCTTTTTTTTGTACTGGGCTTTCATACGTGTTATGAAACCTCCAGTCCTGGAATTCCAACGGTATATTAATATTAAAGCTATCAGCTGATTATTTATTCCACCAGTCAGTGTCGGTTCACGCCACACATCTCCGCTGTAAGGTGACAAGAAAGTGAGAGCCAAGCCTCACAGATTTCAAACGCAACACGCTCCTAGACCGAACTTTTTTTTATTTTCACCAGTTACGTCCCTTGCGCCGTGCTCGAGACTGCCCGCCGTGTAGTTCATGTACTGACTACTGGAGCTGCTAGGCTAGCGAAAGATGCAACAGGTTGTTTCGAGATCACAGCATTGGGGTGTCATGCTTGGTATTTTTCTTGCCAAATTTTCTGGCCGTCTGACCAACAGTTAAATCTAGGTTTTTAGCGGCCTTTTAGCATGACTTATACTATACTGTTGATTAAGAACCGAGACTGTCGAAATTTTCTCAAGAAGTTAGCAGTCCTTGGTCTAGATCTGGATCTAGAATCTAGAACAAATTAAATCATAACAAAAACCAAACACACACAAACACACACACACACTCAAGGGAATCCAGGATGTGAGTTAAGAAGAGAGGCTTATGAACAAGATGCATCCACTTGTTGGGCTCCCTTCCCAGCTGTCACAACTAATTGATGCTTAGTAAGTTAACATAGAGACACACATTTACAATGTAGATTCTTATATAGATCTAAGTAACCCGCATGTAGACAAAAAATACAATTTTTAACATTTACTTGAGTAGCCTGTTAACCCCTAAGGCTAACTGACAAATTCTATCCGTAAAACGAAAACGGATTGGGGGGGGGGGGACAGAACCACATTAACTACAACAACAAGACAACAAATAATGAGGCCTGTACCGTTAGTTCATCCAATGAGATAGAATTGTCTGTATACATCACAAGTTGCTCTCCACTGATAGGCGTGCTTTCTTTTAATTTAGATGCCAAAAACATGCACGCAGCTCCTAAAAGCTGTAATCTTGTCCTTTTTATATCCCGAACACACAAAAATCTGTCTAAATAGTTCACTGACAATGGAAAAACTTCCTTCTCCATTCTCTGCACTGAACACACCTGAAAAATAAATTAATTACAAAATGTGAATGTCTTATAAAGGCAATAAATAAAAACCTAAAATCTTCACGAAATGCAGATCCAGTCCCCTTAAATCTACAATTTAATAGATTAGATCTATATTTCTATATATATTTAGATCTAGGAACAGATTCTAATCAGATTAGAATGGCTAATATAGACCTAAATATACTCCTTAGTAGATTCTAAATACCAAATTTGAATACACTGGCATAATCGCATAGATCTACTAGGCCTATTTTAGGCAGAGAATCTATGCCAATTTCCAATTTAGATTCAAGATCTAGGTAGATCTAGAATCTATAGGCTAGATTTCTTGATCTAGATCTAGATCTTCTCGAGGCACAACTCGCGCCTAGTCGATTCTAGCCTAACCCCCCCCCCCCCTTAATTTCTTAATATGTAGACTTTAGATCTAGAATCTAGGCTAGATCTAGATCTGAGCCGAGGTCAAAAGGTGCCCAAGATTTCCCTACTATCCTTGGAGTGATGTGACAATTCACATTTTCATAAAAGTTAACCTTGACACACATAAATGTGTTAAAAATGTGTATATCTAGCAGTATACAAAAGCATTTTGGTCAAAATTTGGTGTAACTGAATGGGTTCGTACATTTTTGTGAGAAATGGGGCGATAAAATGAAAAAAGAAATGAAGCACGTGCATAGAGGCTGATTTCCACGAATAAATGTCTACAAAACTCCAACCAAATGTTGGAACTTTTGGTTTGGAGTTTATAAGTATACCTTGATTTGTTATTTCAACAACAACAAAACCAAATAAAGTATCACTTATGACGTTTTATTCAAAAAAATAGATTGGCGTGTTATCTATGACATTCCTTGTCATTTCCAGACACACATTTAGGAGGGTCTATATCTCATAGCTCTCCTTTATAAAGGAAGCTTTGATACTTTTCTGAAAGAAAGGCCAATATTATAATAAGAAAACAATATTTGGGAATGACTTATGACTGTTAAATTCGTTTCTTGATCAACTTGCATTTTCCATGTCATTTGTCATAGATAACACACACTTCCAGATCTTAGCTAAATATAGTCACTAATGACATCCAGTCCATGTTTTAGATTAGGCAAAATTTCGTTTTCACCATTGAAGAGCAGCCCTTCAACAAGCATGGTGGTCTCAAGGAAAGAAGGTGAGTGTAATGTTGTTGTCATCAAATTTTTAGTTGTCATAGATAACATATATTTTCAAAAATGTCATAGATGACATACTTTTATGTATATTTTTAATGTTTGCTGACATTCAAGCCCAATAATAATGAATACACATTTATCAAAAGTCGTTCCCAAATGATTAGACCTAAGATTTGAAGATCCTGTCTGACTGCAGTGTCTGCAGGACTTGGAACTTTCAAGAAAGTTTGAAAATGACAAGAATTTTCATCTTGTCACTGTCATCGATAACAAACCTTATTTTAATTTTCCTGGAATAATCTGGACTAAAGTGTAAGAATGCTTGAATTATCATTACCGGTGGAATTTAAAAAATCAAGACTGCCAGTTCAGTCCAATTGAATTGGTCTGAAACAGCCCATGGCTTTGTCTTGTGTTATCTATGACTTATGAACCATCTGACAATAATTGGCGACTAACTTGTGTTGTCATTGTCATAGATGACGCTTGATTTCATTTTTCTTTTTTAAAAAATTACTATCTAGGTTTATACTCTTTGGATTATCTGTAATACATGGCAATTTTCAATAGCTTTGTTGTTAGTTTTGTCTTAAATTGATGGGATTAATATGATTGAGATTTACATGTGTTATCTATGACTTGCGAGGTGTTGTGACCACAAACTCACATTGTCATTGTCATAGATGACACAGTTCAATTCTAATGGAAAAAATATATGGAATGAGGTGTATGTAGCTATTTTATCTTTGATTTTGGGGCAATTTAGAATAACTTGATGAAAAATTCCTTTATACATGAAATGGATTTATTGTAAAAAAAAATACTTTTTCTATGTTATCTATGACCTACTGGACTGATGACAAGAAAATCTGGTCATAATTGTCTGCATGTAAATTATCATTGTGTTTTTTCTGTCCATGCCAAAATATTAATTAGAAAAGACAGACAGTTGTCAATGTCCATGTTTTTTGTCAGCCCTTTTTCTTTAAAACAAACATCACAATTTTTTGAATTGACTTTTCTTATTTTCAGGTCTCCGGCCTTTAAAGCCTAAAAAGTCCAAGCCACCAAAAAAAACCAATGCTGAAAGATGTAAAGAATATCGAGATCGTTTAAAACAATCAGATCCAGAAGCATACGAGTTTTTGGTTCAGAAAAGAAAGGCAACTGCAAAAAGATATTATCAAGAACTTGATGATGAGAAGAAAGCTGCCAAGAGAGAACGTGATAGAATCAATCAAAGGAATCGAAGGTAAGTTTTTATTTTTAATGACACTTACTTTCTGTTAAGTTCGAGTTTAAATTGTCAAGAGCTCAAGAATATAGTGCGCATCTTAGATTGTCAAGAAATTATAAGAAGTAACAAGCCAAACACATACCGCCAGAAGGCCATGACCGGAGACTTCGCTCGAGACACTTTCTTCCAGATCGATTTCAAGATGCTTGTATCAGTCAAGGTAATAAGAGGAAATTGAGATTATAACAGGCATTGTGCTGGGTATTTTTGTGGTTTTTCTTTTAACAAATAGTGAAACTTGTTTACAGTGGCCATGTTTGTTTCTAACAGATTAGCCATTATATAGGCACATTTAATATATGTGATTTTACAAAGCCTTCTTATTTTAGAAGCATCATTGCATGTTGTGTTCAGTTTTGTAGGTAATGAATTTAAGATAAAACAGAAAATTATGTGTTTCAGGGTTCAATGCCTTGAGGCCCTTATTACAATGCACAATTTTCATTAACAAACTCACGTTACTGGGTGCCTGCTCAAGGCAGGTAAAAAGGCCTTTTGGTTCTAGAAATGTTTAAACATTTACCTGTTCTGTTAAAGTACATTCTAAATCTCCTTAAAGACAATTGAATACGATAGCAGGTCTGGTGTTTCCTTTTTTTTTCACACCACTTTTACTCTTATAATTAGTTTACAATTACTATGAATTAGTCTGACAATGACCACAATCAACTTTATTTCAATAAATTTATAACTTCTCTCCTTTTCCATTTCTTTTAAATCTCTTCCAGACAAAGACTGAAATCAGAAAAGGAAGAAGTTCTAAAATTCCCAAAGCAGGTAGCCCCTAAAACAAGATCTGAACAGAAAAAACAGGAATTAAGAAAGGAAAAAAATCGTTTAAGTCAGCAGAAGAGGAGAGCGGCTATGACACCACAAAAAAGAAACTGGGAGTTGAAAAAACAGCGTGATCGCTATTGGAAGTCGAAAGTTGGGAAAACCTCTGCAGAAACACCAAAGAAGGGAGCGAAAGTAACCTTAGCTCTCTTACTGAAAGGGGTAAAATCTTCACTCAAAAACGCCAGAAGCAAACTCGCCCTTTTCAAACTGGACTTTGCCAAAAGACTTTTAAATCGACAACACCACACTAGTGTCAAAGACATAAGTTTGTATTATAAACGCCCACCTCAAAACACATTTTGTGTTGAAAGATTTTTTAACAGAATGGCTGTTGATTTTCCTGGACAGAAAGGCTCTTCAACACCTAAAAAGGTTTTGACCAAGAAATTGGCAGACCTTTACTTGGATTTTAAACATTCTCATCCTGATACAAAAGTATCTCTCACGACCTTCAAAAGACGACGCCCTACCAACATTCTTTTGGCATCTAGTCGCAAATTCATTCAATGCTTGTGTGAACGATGCACAAATTTAATGCTGCTCATGGCTCCAGTCAATTCTGAAGTCCCAAATAATTACAAAATAACAAATGTTGACGAACTTGTGAAAAAGACCTTGTGTGACAAACCCCAAAGACAGTGCTATGAAAGAAAGTGTTCCGAGGAAAACTGTGGTAGTAGGGTATTTATAGAACATTTGAAATCTCTCCTGTCAGGAAAGCTAGATAAAGTTAAAAAGTGGTCAAGATGGGAAAAGACTGATAAAAGTCCAAAAGACTTAATTCAATATGAAAGTTGTTTAGAAGATGTTTTGCAAAGACTTGACTCAGGTTTGCAACAGATTGCCATGCACTTGACAGTTGCACATTGGCAAAGGTCTCGATATCAGTTCTTAAGGGATAATTTGCCACCTGGTCATGCTATGTGCACCTTAGATTTTGCAGAGAACTACCTGTGCAAATTTCAAAATGAAATTCAGAGTGCACATTGGTCCTACCGACAGATAACTATTCATCCATGTGTATTTTTTTACAAATGTCCAAGTAGGTGTCAGAAAACAATTACTGATTATAAAATTTTTGTTTCTGATGATCTTAATCATGATTCTTTTTTTTCAAAACATGTTATTGAGCAATGCATTAATTATGCAAAATCGCTGAAAATGTCGGTCATTCACTTGTTCAGTGACGGCTGTTCCAGCCAGTACAAAAGTAAATTTGCTATACACCATCTTTCTGATCTTCAGATGAAGTATCCTGATATTACAATCACTAGGCATTTCTTTGGAAGTAGTCATGGTAAGTCTCTATGTGATTCGGCTGGGGGTACTGTAAAAAATGCTGCTGCACGATCTGTACTAGCTGGTACTAGATCAATACAGAGCGCAGCTGAGATGTTACTGTTTTGCAATGAAAAATTAAACAACTCTGCCAGTGACGACTGTTCACACATTCAGCCTGTGCGATCCTTTAACTTAGTCTTACGGCAAGACGTGGATCGTCAAAAACAGTTCCCTCAGTTGAAACCATTGAAAGGCATCAGGGACATACACAGCTTTAAAGATTTTTCTGAAAAAACAGTGAATGTTCGCCCTTTGTCCTGCTTTTGTGAAGTTTGTCTGATTGGTGAAACTGGCCAATGTTCAAACCTTGATTTATGTTTAGAATGGGAAGAGGTAGCAGTCCTGAATGAGAAGGGTCTGAAGAGAGGACAGAGAACTGCTTCTCGTAATGATCAAGCCAACTTAGATTTGAGTCAAAAACAACAAAGCTGCAACTCACGGACAGTCTTTTTTTCCGATTTGCTCGGACTATTTGCTAACTGTAGCACTTTTTTAGAACTTAAGACTTTGGTGGAAAAGGTTCATTTAAATGGTTACCTTGACACTTTTCCTCTGCCTTCTATTTATAGTGCCAAATCTTTGAAAGATTTAGGGTCTTTAGATAGTCATGCAGAAAGATTTGTT
The DNA here is from genome assembly GCA_028571245.1 of Chromodoris orientalis. NCBI lineage: Eukaryota > Metazoa > Mollusca > Gastropoda > Nudibranchia > Chromodorididae > Chromodoris > Chromodoris orientalis. The sequence goes on from JAOXNP010025583.1 coordinate 7,811, forward strand.
CCTCCCTTCCTTTCCCACCTTTCACCTGTAAAAGTCCTTTCTGATGGTAATTGCGTCCCTAGATCCCTAAGTTTACATTGCTTTGGGGACGAAGAGCATCACATTGAAATTCGTTGTCGAATTATATGTGAGTTGGTAAAGAATCAACTTGATTACCTGTGTCTTGATGCAGTTGAAATCAGTTTTCTTTGTCAACATTCCCCCACATTTTCAGCCTCGGTAGAAGAGACATTTCAAAATGAGGTGCTTCATATTTGTAAGCAAGCTACCTATATGGGCAAGTGGCAACTTATGGCTGCTGCTAATGCTCTACATGTTTCAATTTTCTCTGTTTATCCTTGTCAAGGCCCTCATGAGTATAAACAGGTATACAATAATCCTATACACCCATTTGATGAGGCCACTCCTTATTTAATACCAATCTTATGGTGTGCAACAAAAGATCATGATGATCGAATGCCTGAAAATTATTGGACCGCAAACCACATGGTTCCTCTGATGGGTAAAACAGAACCCATTGTCTTAACTTTAGAGTTTGTTTGAGCATGTAAATAGTCAGTTGTTATAATTGATATATATATTAATATTATGAAAACCTTTTTCTCTTCTTCAAAACAGCGAGACTCAGACATTGAATCTTTATAATATTATTACCGTACTTTATGTTGACATGTAACTTAATGTAAGGCATACATGTTCTATTTTTTGCTTTCCCTCTGATTTTATCACTCACTTTTAAAAACAAATACCATCATTATTAATCTTGCTAATTATTAACATGCTAATGAGTGTTTGTCTTTTTGCCTTGTTTAAATATTAAATAGCTTTACAATATTTACATAATGCCAATGAACTAATGCCTTCTACCATAAAAATTTTTCAGCTTGCAAACTGAAGCAATTTTTTCTGTCCTATTGAACACCTTTAATTTAGTTATGCTGTAGTATTTGGCATTGCATTATCCACTCATTACTGCACAAAGGATTCAATTAAATTATCCTTTAAATGTAGATAGTGCAATAAGTAATATGATATCTTTATCTTTTGTTTTTTTTTATTTCATTTTATTTTGACACTTTATATTATAAGATTTATATTTGTTTATGTTTCATTCATGAGTGATTAAATTGCTGAATGTATACAATGTACACTTTTATGTCAGTTTCTTTTTCACATTTTTTATGAAAACTAAAAATAAAATCTTGTCAATTGTCAACCGTCACTGATAACACTATTTCTTCTAATTTTTTCGAATGTTTGTCTAAATTATTTAATTTAATTTTATATTCTTTAAATCAATAAAGGGAGAATTAGTTATAAACAGTTAAGACAGCTAAATTGTAGCTTGTCTCCAAAATACAAAAATGATCCCATAGCATTTTGTGTTATAGATGACGATGACAACACAAAATTAAACATATTTTATTTAGAAAGATGATATATTTTTCTGCACATCTCAAAAATAACTTAGACAGGACACTTACTTATTCATACCTTATGTTATTTTTCTCATACCTGTCTAAAGAGGTTATTATCTCAACTTTTTGTATTGTCATCAGTCATAGATAACACACACACAAATTTTTGAATTTACTTCAATTTTTAATATCCTCTCACTGATGAGTGTTTTTTAAACATTAGATTAAGAAAATATACTGTCTATTCTTTGTTGTGATGCAAAGAATTGCACTATTTAAGGACTTTTTATTTTTTTATTTTTTGGAGCACCTTTTGACCTTAAATAAGTACATTTTAAACGAGGGCTACGTTTCCCTTATGCGCGATTTCGCCGCGCCACAGTTTCAGTCGCGCGCGACAGAAGCGGTCAAACCTGTTTCCTTATAAGTGGAGCGATCATTCGTCGCGGGCGACAAGCCCACATTTACAAGCGACAGAATCGAGAAAGGCTCAATCAAGATTGATGAGGGAACAACAAATACGATGGCTGCCGTGCACATGTTCTTGACCAATACTGTTTTAATTCTTTGTGCCTACAAGAAGAGATGATGCCATAGATATTGGGTACACGATATGAATCGAAAGCGACAAGAATATGGAGCTTCCTATCATATTATGATGTTGAGCTTTGGAACAGTCTTGTAGTACTTGAAGAGAAAATCACAACGTTTTCTCCGTGCCGTGAAGTAATTTGTGCAAGGCAAAGACTAGCCATATGTTTGGGGCGAATGCTGCAATTATGACGATGATGATGATAAAAACAAACGACAGTGTAGTAAGACAGTATAGTAACATGATTATTGTTTCAAAAGTTTACTACAAGAACGAACACTTCATGGAAGATACAAAGAACGTCATTGAAATTGTCAGTGTGGTAAAATTTAACAGCTCAATTTAAATGTGTGAAAACTGGTTGTATTGGTGTTGTCAGTACTACTGGTTATGGCCATTATCATATTGTGACTCACTAGAAGGGGATGTGAGGAATTGGGCGTTAAATAGCCGTGTAACCAATAATTTTTGGACCAATGAAATTGCTTTAAACCTGCCCAACCCCTATCCATCGCGCGCGACTGAACTCTGGATCGCCACATGGACCGTTCGCAGGCGACGGTCGCAAGCGACTATATGACGCGTCACTTGTATGGAAATGGGCTTAATTGTTACATAATTTCAGGCTACGTTTCCTTATGCGTGATTTCATCGCGTGACAGTTTCGGTCGCGCACGAAAGACCGGACAAATCTGGTTTTTTTCAGGGGCGACGCGATGGTTTGTCGCGCGCGATTGACCCACATTTACCAGCGACAGAGTCGAGAAAGGCTCAGTGGAGATGGATGAGGAAACAACAACAAACACGATGGCTGCCATGCATATGTTCTTAACCAATACTGTTTTTTTTTATTCTTGGTGCCTACAAGAAGAGAAGGTGCCAGAAATTTGGGTACACGTGTATCAAAAGCGACAAGAATAATATAGAGTTGTCTACCATATAATGTTGGACTTGGAACTTGATGATAAAAACTATTTTCGGCTGAACAAGCAGCAGTTTGGAACAGTCTTGTCGTACAAAGGAAGAGAAAATCACAAAGCCGTAAAGTCATTTGTGCAAGGCAAAGACTAGCCATAATAAGTTTGAGGTGAGTGTTACAATAATGACGCTGATGATGATGACGGCGATGAGAATGATGAAAACAAACTACAGTGTATTAACACAGTGCAGTCTTGTTCCTGTGTTGTCGCAACGTGTGTAGCTTATGGCCCTTCAAAAGGTTATGAATAGGTT
>JAOXNP010026693.1:0-11038 GCA_028571245.1 Chromodoris orientalis
TGGATGATGTGCCAAACTAATTAACAAGTGTTCTGTCTTCACAGGAAAATGTAATCAGACTAAAGGGTTCAAAGTTCTGTGTCTCCCTAAGCAAAATAAAATCAAAGAAGGAAAACTGCAACCTAAGTAACATTTTTTATTAGCACAGTCCTTTTAACGGCATGTGGCTAATTGATGTAAAGATTTGATATGGATACATCAACTTGTTCTTAACAGAGATAGGATGTGAATTTAAACATTTGCAATTTTTGCCAACAATGTTGAAAATGGATACAAAAAAAATTGACTGGGTGTGCTCTTTCTTTGATAAAAAAACAAGAAACAAAAAACTTAGATAAAATTTTTCCTTAAACTCTTCTTTAAAAACTAAGATAAGTTAATATCAAAGAGAAGAGTTTTTTGTTTGTTTGTAATTCTCAATACACAAAGAACATTTTGAGAATGTATACATAATAATAGTCGTACATTATATTCAGTCCTGGATTTCTATACTTCTGTCTGCTTGAGCCATGTGATGAATGTTTGTAGTATATTTGCATTGTTTACTCCATACGAAACCAAAGTCATATTGAGGTTTTATTTATTTCATGGTCAAATCTTTATCGTCAGTCATTCCCACAATTCTGTACCTTCCTGCTTCTCCTTCTTATGTCACTGCATACGTTCCTTTTGCCCAAATCGTATTCAACTACAGCAGATGTGACAACTTAATTCCTATGCTCAAAACTGAATAAAATATTGTTTATTGTGTGGTCACTGATGCATATTTTGTTTTACCTCTTCCATTTTATCTTTTTTTTTTTTAACAAGTATCATTGATTGAGCAAAAGCTGTGTGCTGATTGTTAACTCTTGTGCTGTTTGGACATCTTAATTAAGTGTTAAAGTGGTGAAACCTCTCAAAAGTTCATTTTTATGGATTAGGATAAATTGCATCTACCCCTTCCGTGCCATGGATATATTACATAATATAACATTTCAGGGCTATGACAAGCAAAACAATGTCACAGTATAGGTAAAAGTAGATGTGATGAGTCTTACTGCTTAAAATCAGGTTTACTGTCATATAACATCTATCTGAAACACATAGTTAGACTTGACTCTTGTAACAGAGCTTCCCATTTTGACTCTTATCCTGTCTGTCTTGTAGTTTCAATAGTTTGAAATTTACCAAAAATTGCAATCGTCTCGTTCTGGATGATTGATTTGATGGTGTCTGAACCACCGTCAGATGTTTCATGTTTTGTGTGGAATGTACTCAAATTACATCCCTTTCACAACCTAAAGCATGCGATGGTTTTAAGGGGTTCAGCGGGTCAATTTTCTTTGAATTTACTGAAAATTTCTTTTTTGTTGTAAATCACTCTTTATCTTCTAATAAGCTCATTCATATTACTTTGAATCCATATGTCATGGCAGAAAGGGATTTACGGACCATGTAAAATGCCTCACTATAATCAAAACGGCCCATTTTCTCAGTAAAAAATTATTAACTATCCATCAATCTTAGGAATCTAAAATCTCAGCGAATTTCTTACCTACAGCATTCAAATTTTGCACATAGATTATAGACATATAGTTGTAGCTAGCTGACAAACTCAATCATTCTTCAGTATCTATCATAGGTATCATGTGACAGTGCAAAAACTATTAGCCTCTACATGAAATTTCCCAAAATTATTTAATACATTTTTTTAAGAGTCATAATTTCCATATTACTACAGATATAGTGATTTTTGTTCTTCAGCTATTTACAACAACAGTATAACTTACAAAAAAAAACAAATTTCAAATCCCTACACCCATTATTGTTAAAGATTTTAGAATCCTAAATTTTGTGAAAATGTAAAGAAAAATTCAAGATGGCCACTGTTACCATAGCAACTATGATGAAAATCTGCTCAAAAACACTTTTTTCTTATTATTTAGACTATGCCCTTTCCATCCATGCCATTGATTTTTTACTTTAATAATCTATTTAAGATTTGAAAAAATCACCATCTGAACCCCTTAATCTCCTCATATCTTATTATATTTCCCATTGAATCTCCCTAAAAATTTCTGCAGATTTTACAAATCTTTCTAAAAAGTTTGATAAGTTCCATTTGAAGAGTTAATTTTCACTCCCATCATTGAATGAAAGTGGTTAGTAACATTAGAAAGTAGAAAATCAAGTTACGAAAGCAACTCATCAATGCTTCCCATAAAGACAGACACATTGTTTGTCAGGGCTCTTCTGGGATAAAAAGAGTTATCATGATAGAAACCGCTTTCCTGTTTTGATATGTTTTGTAGGTTTTTTAGGGCAAGAAAGAAAGACTGGAGAAGAACATGGAAATCTTGTTGCTTATAGGTAACATCTAAATTTGATTTCTTGTTTCATTCCTCTACAGTTGACTCGGTTGATGCGTATCTGTGAGGAGGCTGTGAAGTATGATATTCCTGATTCTGATCCAGAACAATATTGGACTTGTCGTTTCAAGAGGAATAAAGACATGATGGTGATGTTTTGTTTTTGCTTTTTTTAAAAAAGACCTTGTCTGGATATTAAATTTTTATGTCATGGTGTGAGATTTTGAAAAAAACAACCAAAAACTTGTGGTTGGGAAAGGGTTGATAGATTGGGGGACTGGAATTGAAGATCTGGAAAAGCATCTAAAAGTGTTAGGCAAGATTGAAAAATCTCTTAAAAGAACAAAAAGAAGGGTGGGCAAAAGTCATGAGCCATTTTTTTCTACTGTTTAACCTTTAACGTCCGATACTTTACTACTGGTTCCATATAATCCTATACCATTGGTCTGCCACTGGTGAAACCTATATCGTTTCTTGCTCCATGTCATTTATCAGTAACTATGTATGGCTGATCTCTTGTGAAAACAGTGAATTGAATAAATAAGAATACAAAAGAAGCTGAGCCTTTCCTTTTTCATCACCATTGATTGATTTAAGACATTTTCAAAGACGATAATGTCTCAGCGACCTGATTTTGGAGATTTTGTTAGTGATCATAATTTATTTGACATATTTCACAAGCCTCAAAATGATGCAGATGATAACCAGTCTGACATTTTTATCAATTCTGATATCAAAGAAGGTTTGAGGGTGTTTAGTGATGATGTAGGCCCAAAGTTAATGCTCATGTGGATATAGTAATGAGTGGAGTAGAGATTGTTCTGGTCACAAGCATACATGTTACATTTACAGAACAAATTGGGCCTGTCAATAATTTGCCCAATGCATTGCCCATGGATTACTTTTACTCATAGCACTTGAAGAGATTTGGAAGCTGATTAGGTCTGAAGCACATCTACACTCAACTCAATATTACATAAAAATATCTTGATAACTGCAATTTTTATCTGAGTCATCATCATGATGAAAAACTTTTGGTGTCAGCTATTTCCATCTTCCTTATGTAAACATTAGGCACTTTGAGATAACAAAGACTCTCAATCAAATAATTGGACTATTTCTCAGTCTGCAAATTTCAAAGAGCCAGCTGAGGTATCTCGAGCCAAAGGGAAGTGACTACAACGTCATACAATTAAACAATCCCATCTTTTCTAGATCCTTATATGTTTTCTATATAAGTCAAACGTTACATAGAACTTTCCAGCAGAATTCTTCAAAGTAAGTCAAGGCAGGCAACCAAAGTGTTAAATTCTTGTGTTGAAAGAATTTCATCCTTTTTCTTCTTTTTGTCCCCTTGTTTATCCTCAAGTGGTGGGTCAGGGTGATTTCCTTTGAGAACGAAACTGACTGTACAATTCAAAATTTTATGATGTGTGTGTTTCTTGTATTGAAAATGTTATTTTAGATTCTAGGGAAGAGATAGGTCTGCCTTTCTATCATAGTCTGAAACTGGATCTAAATCTTGATCTGATTGTGTCAGGGCTTTTCAAGAGAAGCAATACATATCTGATTCATCAAAAGTTGTATTAACTTCAGGATGAGGACGTGACAACATTGCTAAGATATTATTAGGTAAGGAAGTAACAGTACACAGGGCCAAGAATCTTCCGAGTGCAATCAGAATTCCGCGTGACCAATCAGATTAAATCCGTTTGGAATGACTGTAGAGTGCAACCTAATTATCAAAATTTTTCTGGGGGAGCATGCCTCCAGAACCCCCTCACGGGGGAGCATTCCAATTTCCTCTTCTCTCAGTGTTGACCATTCTCAGCCCTGAGTACAGCATTGGCCATTTGCCAAAACCTATCACTCTCTAAATGTCATTTGCTGGTCATTTTGATTTGCAGGTAACATTTTTTTTTTTTTTTTTTTTTTTTTTTCAGGATCTTGTTTACCTGCTTCAGGAACAGTTTCTGTTAGGACACAAATGGTTGCTGTGTGGAGAGCCTGACTTCCTCAATGAGAGAATCAAAGCGGTTTTGGATGACGCAGTCGTGCGTAGTATGGAAAGACTTGAACACTACTCAGTTAATATTAGAACAGTGAGGGTAAGGATTTGTAAACTCTGTGAATTTGAGGAGAATATGATGTTTAGTGATATGACACTTCAATAATAAGGATGGCAAAGAAAAGAAAAGATAAGTTAGAGGACTTGAGAAAAAGTTGTGAACTTCTTTTTCTTTAATGTCACATTAATGGTTGTGAAATGTGTAAACTTTAGTATTCACATTCCTTTAATTCTTTTGAGAGTTTGGTTCTGCCTCTTTGAGTGATTGTGTAATTCTATATACTTAATGTCGCCAAATATTTACAAACTAGAAAAATTCTGCTTCTTGCTTTCATTTGAGTAGATATGAAAATAGTGAAAGGATTTGGGAGGGGGTTAAAAACTGTATGATGTTCCAGGATTGGTTAGCCCTATTAGTGGCAAGCATTTTCCTTATAAGTGGCGGGGCATTTTTGGCAGGTTTACAGTGGCTTTTTATTTTTAATTAATGAAACATTGACCCCCATAAATTTAAATATCAATGGAAAGGAAATCGAATGAAGAAAGAGGAAAAAGCATCATAATTTACAAATTGTGATATTTTGAGTTTGAAAAGACTTTTTTTTTTTTTTTTCAATAATAAAAACAAAAACAAAACAAAAAACTTTATGGGAGATACCTGGAATACAGTCAGGTTTATATCCTTTCTCAAGTAGCATATGATTTTCAGATGCAAAATTCTATTTTCTGTTCAAAGATATATAATTTACGGGGATTATTATATTTGTTTTGTGATTCTGACTAAGTGAATGAACATCACATCTGGGAGAAAAAGTCTATGGGTGACGAAATATTTTCTACATTTGTCACACCCATCTTCTTATACTAAAGTCCAAAACATAGCAGTGTCATCTGGTTCTACTGCTTCAATCCATGGAGTGGTATTCTGTCTTGGCTGTCCTCTAGATCACTTGATGCTTTTTCATGTCTGCCAAGCCCACTGAAATCAGCTGATCAGTGTGAAGGTGCTGGGCCAATCACTACCATTATCCATCCTAGGTCCAGATGTCTCCTCCTGCTCTCTTACACTTTTACTACTATTATCATTAGAACTACTTGTCATCATTTTCTAGCTGAAGAACACTTCTACAATTACTATCAGCATCTGAACCAAAAAGAGGAAACAGTTTTTGATCATCTCTCAAAGCCATTGTAAAACTGAATCAGATAATCCCCTTCCATTAGCTTCTTTAAGTTGTTGTACGGTACTGTATGTACTTTGAAATCTTCTGAGCCTCCCCAAACAACTGGTGTACAAGGTCAAGGGACGTACCCCAAAAGAGACTATCGGCCCTGACACTCTTGTGACATACCTCAGGCTAATCTACGAATAGGGTTAAGAATGTAAAGATTTGATATAATCTTTCTTCATGCTCACTTGAGAGGCAAAAATTTTGAATCATGATTTGTAACAATTGTAATTTTATATACAGGGCTCTCGAATGTGTCAGGAAATTTATGTCTGGAATTTTGCGAAATAAAACCAGGTTAGGAAGAGGGTGTCAAGGAAAAAAAGAAAATAGAATTCTTGGTTGACTGATGGGTGTCAGCATTTATCATGGAACAAACCCAGGCAATGCTGAAGGCATAAAAGTTTCAGCATGAATTTGGGCTCAGGCACCAAACAGTTATGGCAACAGTATCCATTTGTTCAATTTCTACACTAATTTAAGAACGAGTTTGGCATAGGCAACATTAGGGAATTTGGTCTGGAAAGACTGAGAAGGTTTGAAAAAGGTCTTTTTTTTTTAAAAAAAAAAAAAAGCTTTTCTTACATAGGGCTAAATCCACTATAAGTGCTTGAAACACTGTACAAGCTTTCCCCAACAGGCCATTTCCAACCAGATACCATCTCAACTCCATGTGGAGATAACGGAGATGCAGCCATTTTATAGGTGCCCTTGTTGTAGCATACTGACAAGATCCTCCTCTGCTTATGGTTTGTTACTCAATAACACCTGAACAGGGTGAGGAAATGTGTGCAAATAGCCTTTCCCAAGGACTTAACAGGGCCACGGCGCACCTGGATTCGAACTCAGAACCTTGTAGTTACAATTTGAACACCTTGACCCCATAGCCACGCTGCCACACGATTTGCCGTTACCCTGTGTAAAAGTCATCTCCTAGTACTAGGTCATCCAGGTCTACTGTATCGGATGCTAATGTGAAAAGGTTTGATTTTAGATAGTGACATTTTGTTGCCTTGGAATGATAGAATGAAATGTTCAGTCAGCCTAATTTTTAGAAAGAACCTCCCAAGTTTTGCGATGGTGTAATTCAGTGATTGTTTATGATTAGAAATCAGGTTATACCATTTGGAAACTAACACTCCAAGGACTTATATAGGAGAAAGAAAAATACCTTGTTAAGTGTATGATAGGCTTCCATGTTTAACTCAGTCTTGTAATACCACTTGTAATACCATTAATAAATACAAAACAATAACAAAGACAAAAAACCACTACCAAAAAAACAACAACCAACAACAAAAAACCCTAAAGTGGACTTTTCAAGGTGAGATGTATTTATTGCTTGTTGATCCTGATATCTTCATCCCTGCTTTAACATATTTTTGGTCTCAACATTCAGGTAATTCTGGAAGTCCTTCTCAGTGCAAATGAAAAGGATATAGACTCCCTGCTACAATCCTTGTGGCCATCCAGCACAGCCAGAGTGGTCGCAAGCATTTTATGGGAAGTTCAGATGGAAGTCAGTAAACTAGTAACTGATACACATAGTCAATGGTGGAATAGAAAGCCCGTTGTACTCCTTCTTGATAAGGTTGGCCATTAACTTTGTTGACAGCATAAATAACCATTTATGTACTAAACCACTTGTACCAAAATATTCTGAACCACTTGAAAAAGCTTATCCACATTGGCTTGTCTGTTATCATTTATTTGATGCTGATAACAAAGGGAAACTACCAAACAAAGCAAGCAGTGATGCAGGAGAAAGCCAAGATAAAGGAGAAATACATCTTACTGCTTTACGATGAAAATTGACGGAGAATTGTGGACATATTTTATGAATTTATTTGATCTTTTGGACAATGAGGCTTTTAGCAATACAGATGAAGAACAGTATGACATAGAACTAGACTTTGAAGAAAGTGAAATGCATGGTGGGCGCTTAAGTGAGGGTGAAGAGGGCGATTCTAGATCTATAGTATTCAGGAGATTGATCGATTAGCTGATGCTAATGCTACACCCACTGACAGCTGGAGTTTTGACTTTAGCAAAGTGTGGACAAATGTGATGTTTAAAAACCAACAAACCCATCACCTCTAGATGCAAAGCCTATATTAACTTTTTCTTTCAAATGATATCAGGGACAAGCTTTGAAAAATTAGTAAATAAAACTAATTTATAATGTGTGTCAGAAAGCAGCATCAAGAACTCATTTCAATGATTTAAATGATGATGATGATCGACAAAGTACTTGGACATAGATTAATAATGATAAAGATGAAATGAATGCCCTGCCAGTATTGTTGTACCATTCAAAGGCAATGTCCCTGCCTATTGTGCTTGATTGGTGTTGTTTTTCAGGGACATGGTGAGTAAATTGCCAAAATTAGGTCAATTTTACTCACATTCAAGGTGACCTAGATTCTGCTCAGACTATCAATGTAAATTCACTAACACATTCTTTTTACTACAGATCTCAATCTGATCACAGAAAAAGTTACATATTGATATGTTGAAAGTAACAAAATGGCAGAGAAATAAAAACAACCTAGTTTTCAGTGGGTTTCTTTAATTTTAATCATGAGCAAGGGAATTGATAGATAGAAAAATAGCTATATGACATTTGAGGATAATATAATAATGTGGGATTTTTCAAAAGATCAGGACCACTTTGTAGTAATTTTTTCTCTCGCATCTCCTTACGTGCTATTATTTATACTTAACATTTTATGTGCCAAGTTCGACGACCGTCGAATTTCCAGCTTGCCATCTAGAGTGCCAAATTCAACGATCATCGAACGGGCTGCCGCTGCCGCTCATTACACGTGACGACGACTGACCAGCATTTTAGACATCAAAACTGCTATTGACTGCTTTCACGCGGTGTGCTTACTTTACAGACATAGAAAGCGAAACCTGTGTGATACGATTCACCCGATCTTTGCTCTATTTCTCTCATTTTTGCGTTAGAATCAGCAAATTACTTCTTGCTATGGATAGAAGCGATAGTCTACATTCCATCAAGATGATTGGGATTCAGATGATTTTTATTGATGATTCTGATAATTATGATGAAGATTATAGTGCTAATCGACCTAGATCTAGTTTTAGTTCTGACTCTGACAAGATGCGGGCCCAGCAGTAGATCTAACGTGTCAAGTGTAAACAATAGAGGTGATGGTGGGTGTGGCAGAGGGTGTGGTGGAAAGAGGAGGTGAGTAGACAAGAGTAATGACCTGAAGTGGAAGAATGTGACTGATGGTGACTTTCAAAGCTGTCTGTTTGACTGAGTGGTGTACAATTGAACTCAACAAGAATAGAATAATAACTTTTATTGATTGTTTGTTTTCAGATTTGATGGAAATGTGAAAAATCATGCATATGGTGGCATACATTTTCTTTGTTATTTTCACAGAAATAATTAAAAATTCTATGAAAATGATACTAGCATGGTACTTCTAATGTACTTTCTTTATTTTGAGACGATTTTAAAAGTTGTTAGTATGAAAAATAAGACTTCTAATTCAATTTCCTTGTAAAATGCACTGATTTTCTAAAAATAATAACAAAATTCAATATGGCCACAATGATCATGTGACGTCATCATCAATATGACGATTTAAAATGAACACTTTATCACTTGAAAGTTTCATGGACTTCCATCCATTGTGTGATTTTTGCCAATTTTTTCTCTCTTGCCCATTGTATTTTACAAAGTTACCCAAAACAGCTGGCACTGTGTGGTTACAATGCCCAAAACAGCTGGCACTGAGAGGAGAATATAGGCAACTGGCACACGAAGTATTAAACAGAGAAATGCTACTACTGACTAGGAACATAAATCAATATCAATAAATAAATAACATCATAGATGTTACTTAATTAACAACAGAAGGCATGACGAAAAATGTAATATGTTTCAGACTAGGTCTTTTGTCAGACACAGAAAACATAGTCTCCTTTAAATGATTGGAGTGTCGATTAGTTATTGTCAATGTTTTTATTTTTGTCTTGCTTATTTTGACACAGTGTTGTCCACTCTTCTGACACACTGTTCACTTTTCTAACACTTTACTCTTTTTTTGTTTTTGGCACACTCTTATCCACTTTTCTGACATATTGTTCTCCACTTTTCTGACACATTGCTCTTGGCTTTCCTTTCAGGTTTTCAATCAGCTTCCCTGGGAAAGCATGCCTATATTGAGTCAAGATGTTGTCACAAGAGTTCCTTCCCTTGCTGCCTTGGAATCCCTCCTGGCCTTACACAAACAGCGCTCAGATTCTCCTTTCCAGACTGGTGTAAACCGTGAAAGTGTTGTTGCCGTCATCGACCCAGAGACAAATCTGGAAAATTCTGTAACAGTGCTAGAGCCTCAGTTCCAACAGTGAGTTGATCAAATGAGATTTATGGATAACAAAAGTATTTTTCTATTAAAAGTATTGCACTGTGATTGGTGTGTGTGTGTGTGTGTGTGTGTGTGCAGCTGTGGAGTTGTTTTCCTTCAGGTTTTTTGGGGGGCAATTTGTTTGGTGAGAGGGAGGGAGTTGGATGTCTTTTCTTTTCATTCTCCTCCCCACCCCAACCTTCTCACTATTTTAACTTTATTTATGTTAACTTGTTGAATTTAACTCGCTGTGTATTTTGGTTACAGTGAAATATGTGTAGTTTGTATGAATGTTTCTTTCTGTGCATCAATAAAATGATCTGGTACATCTGTTTGAGATGATGCAAGTAAGAAATTTCATAACGGTACTTTTCTGAACAGAGCAAAAGCAATGAGTTTGGGGTTAAATTATTTAAAAACTGGTAAAGAGACAATATTATGTCAAGTTTGGGGATCATACATAGGAGAGTAGGTCTGGCAACGCAGCTTATTCATGCCTTTGGTCTGTAATCATGAAGCGTTGGTTGACTGCAGAATTGTATCAGGATAACTTGATTTTCATAAGTTTTAAAGGAAACTCAAAAAATAAAACAACGACTGATATATGATCTTCCCAAAGTATTTACTGGAAAGCATGTATGGATGAGAGAGGTCTGTCAGTTTTTAAATCTCAGGTGTTTATATTTTGCAAATTAAAACCTTGCATTAAGCCTTTAGTGGCCGAATTTAGGTCAACTGCGTCCACGCTGAGAGTTTAGAGTTCTCCAGGTTCTGCCTACCTGGTGTATTCACATTTTTTTCTGAATGAGGGAGACTGCATGGGCTTTCAGCGCTCGACAAAGTCAAAACAATGCTAAAACATCCCATAATATCAAGGGAACGGGTCACACTACTTTTGCCAAACTGTCATCGGAAATTTCCGGAGAATAGAAGCCGGAAAAAGATGACTTAGCTACTCGTGGCGGTTTTGGATTCGGCTGGCTACGCAGGACCTAGGCTTTGGAT
>JAOXNP010027803.1:0-11019 GCA_028571245.1 Chromodoris orientalis
ATTGTTTCTACCATACAACACCCCCCCCCCCCATTGGGACATGTTAATGTAATAAACTGTTATTTGAGGAACACAGTGAGTGCTCACCACGAATCATCTGACAGATATTTAAATGTTTTAGGTGCCACATCTTTTTACAACTGTTCAGAAAAGATTTATGACGTGCTATATAAATGAGATTTTGTCAACATGAAGGCATAAGCTGAGATTTATCCGTCAACATTCGTTTTGACCCACAGCACCTAGACCTGATCTTTTTGTGAACAGAAAGCTTTGATTTCATTTTGGGAGTGGGATTGGGTTGGGGTTTTTTTTAGATACATCGTTACGGATGTTTCAGGATGAGGGAACATTAAAACCTTAGCATCTCTGTGAAAGGATGTTTAAACCTCACCCACCACTCACATCAGTTCTTAAGTGAGTCATCCATGAATTCTACAGAATGAAATTTTAATTGCCTTGTATTTTGATTCGTATTGCAGGCAGTATTTTGAGCTTCACAGCTCACACAATAGAAAAACCAAAAGAGGAGACAAATCCACAAACTTCGGACCAACTCGCTCAACCGGCTGTGATTCAAATTCCTGACCATTTATTGCCAATGCTGGGGATTAAAAGGGATCCAATCAAAATTGGTAAGAATTTGACTCCAATGTTTAGCATCCGGATGAAATGATTTCAGCCTTCTTTTTTTTTTAAGCCTTTTTTACGTATAAGAAAGAAATGTCTGAAACACAAGATGAAATGTCTTTGTGCCTAATTTATACCTTCAGCTATTCATTTAGTAAATAAGTTGGAATTAGATTTGATAAGACCTTTTGTATGAATTTATCAAAAAGTGTTATGGTCATCAGAGGGAAAGGAAAAAGATGTATTGACTTGCATTTGACTAATGTTGTTTTATTATAGGTATATCAGGGTAATCTTTAATACTTTATAGTCTTTTCATTTTGATGTAATAAGTGTAGGTTGCTGTACTGAAATTGACAGAATGCTGGTATTGTATAAAAAGAATTTCATTGAGATACTGAGGGTTGAAGTTGACCAAATTCGGCTCATTTGTCTAGAGACTGCCGCAGCCTTCCATTTCTTTTGATCATATTGGGTTTGACATAGCCATCATTAGACAAAACACTGCCAAAATGTAAATGTTCAGGGGGTTGCTGTTGTATCCATGAACACTGAACATACTGCGAACAATGTTACCTGGTCATTTTGCCACCAAGCCTTGTCGCAATCTTTTCATCACTGATCCTAAGCCTAAGCTTTGCCACCTCCTCTTTCAACCTTGTCAGATGTTGCAGATCAGTTGGTGATTCTACCAACAGCACTATGTAATCGGCAAAATCTAGTTCCATCAAGCGACTAACATGAGGGTTAGTTTGACTCTCTATTTCAATTTGTACACCCATTTTACTACCTAATATGAAATTATTTATGTACACTGTAAACAAGTAAATGGAGAAAACCATATGAGGAGGTTGAAAGATCAAGATACAGACAAATTGTGGCTCTTGCATGTTTTTGAGAAAATGTTTCAAATGTTGTTAATTCACCTTGAATATCACTTCTGTTGTTTTCAGGACTCAAGGCATCTGAGAGAGAGCTTGAGAAACTGAAATGCCCCAAGTGTGACTTTCAATGCTTTTACAACCACCAATATCGGTCCCATATAGCAACCCATGGGGATGATATTCATAAATGCAAATGCTGTAGCTACGTCTCTCTAGACAGCGGTGAGCTGTTGACTCATTTTAAGGTAAGGAATGTGACCATAAAAGGAGGCTCTCATGTCATGTAACTCAGATTTTTATTGGTGGAATTATGCTAAAAAAAAAAAAATTATAATTTTTTTTTCACTCTTGGAAAAGAAGTATTTTTTAATGAAATTTTTTGATTCCATCTTTGTAGATGCTTGTTAAATACATCTTGACAAAGATTTTTTATTGAGTCACTGAAATTTTCATTTGTGATATTTATGGAAAATTTGTACAGTCCACACCGGCATTAAGCAGGTTTCAGACTCAAGCATGCTAAATGGTTCTTACGGAATTTTTGCTAAAACTGCACGCCTTTAAGCATGGTAACTTTGGCTTCAGGCACGCTTCATTACAAGACAGTAGTCTATCTGATTATGATTGTCAATCATTGTTATCCGCTCGCTGTTTTATGACACATCGAATGCCCCTCTTCTCTCTCTCTCTTTAGGATCTAACTAGGCGCTAGGGCATGAAGTCTGCAAGTCTCTCTCTCTCTCTCTCTCTCTCTCTCTCTCTCTCTCTCTCTCTCTCAAAATGACACCCTCTCCACACCCCCTCTCTCAGCTCTCATTTGTAGACCTATGTTTTGCCTCTCTGGATTATGTCTACTTCACACTCAAGCATGCTTATGCTTCCTCCTGATGACTGTGCTCACAGCCGGCATGAACTGTATAAGTTTTTTTTTTGTTTTTTTTTTATTATTATTTCAGCATCTATGTGAGGCATTATTTCAAAAGTTGAAGACTTTAATTTATATAGATTAATCGTAGACAAAAGAAAAAACAGCTTTTGATTTGACTATGAGATTAAATCTTGATGTGAAAATGAACAACCATTCTCTGACAGACATACATGAAGAAGTCTGATTTATTAAAATATTAAGACCTAAGAAGTTTCTCCTTTGTTAAAAAATTTACCAAGACTCTAATAAACATTTAAAAAGGAATTAGAGCCAGGGGAATAAGAAATTACATTTTCTGACATTTCATTTAGAAAAAATTAAATATTAAGTGCGATTCTTAGGACATATTCTCAGAGAAGTTGGGCTTAAGAAAGACATTCTCACTGGAAAGGTGGAAGGAAGAAGAGATCACAGAGGGCAAGGTTTGACCCATCTTGAAAGTGTCAACAATTTTTGTACAGGAGAAGAAATGACAGGCAACAAACTAAGAAGAAAGTGATAACTGAGAGAAATGGAGAGCCATGATTGCCAATGTCTGTTTCAGACCTATCATCCTAAGATGATGAAGATATATCCTTATCAAGTCCAACAATCATTCACTGCAAAATACTCATTTTTGTAAACTTGATTTTCCTTGCAAAAAATTATGAATTGGCAAATTTGACTAACTAAATGCTATCAAAATTGTTTAATCATGTGAACTAATTAAATTTTTTTCTATGCAAATGTCTAATTAGGAATTTCACCCTCGTTGCATTTTTCCGGAATGTGATTTCATGGCAGAGCATGCTTACATCATCAAACGGCACATGATGAGACACAATGCAAAAAGTTGTACATGTCACGTCTGTGGAAAGGTTTATAAGGTAAGAACAAAATGGCTCCATCTGATTCTCATTCTTCCTACGACTTATCCCATTAGGGGACTGTCGCCACAGTGGATCTTCCATCTCCAGATAGTCCCGTTCATCACATTCTTCTCTCTCACACCAACAATCGCCACATCTTCCCTTATTCTCTTTGGTCTTCCTCTTTTCCTTTTACCTGCTAGTGTCATCTTTCATTTCTCCTCTGGACATCTTTGAACCATCTCAATCTAGACATCTTTGAACCATCTCAATCTAGACATCTTTGAACCATCTCAATCTAGACTCTCTCAATTTGTCATCAAACCTGCTTACTTGCGTGATTCCTCTAGTGCGCTCATTCCTGATTTTGTCCCACTTTGTGACACACACTGAAAAGTGCAGCATCTTCATTTCTGACACCTCCAGCTCAAATTCCTGCTGTTCTGTTAGTGCTTTAGTCTCTAGCCCATACATCATCACTGAGTGGACAAATGTCTTATAAACTTTCCCCTTTATGTTTATAATATTACTGCTTTCTCTTACTCACATTATTAGACTAATTAGGGCTATTGACATTAAAAGTCTAATTGCAGTTGTCCATTCCATTGTATAATCCATCTTATTTTTTATCACCAGGACATGTATATTTTGAAAATGCATGTGAAAATGGTTCATATGCCTCCAGAGGTGTTGTTTGAATGCACTGTGTGCTCGAAAAAGTTCACCCGCAAAGCTCATTTGAAACGGCATTTACGAATACATGAGCCAGAGAAACCTTTCAAATGCCTCCACTGTGACTATCGGTAAGTAGCATGAAAAGAATCTGTGAGGGAAAGTCTAAAGTCAACCACAGTACAACCTCAAACATAGACATGAGTCATTGAAATAATAATAATAATAATAAATCTTTGTTTGTCCTTGAAAGGCAATTTGTCATTTTGTTACATCAAAGTCAGTATCATACATTCATTTACAAATATACAGCTCTGCACACACACACACACACACACACACACAATTTGATAATAACAACGACACCAATAATAATATTTTTTCTCTTAGTAAAAAGTACATACAGCATAATGATGGTATCAAGCGCTAATGTACCAATTACAAAATCTTAGAACAAATTTTTTTTGCATTAATTGTGAGCATGCAATAAGTTACACAAAGTGTGTTGATGGTAGTGGCATCAACCACGAAAAGCAACACAAAATAATACGTCATCACACAGCTGACTCCTCCTGCCTTTTAGTTTTGACGGTGCCAACCGCCCATGTCTTGGCTTTGACTATGCAAGACGCAGCGCTTCCATTTGTCCGCAATTTTGCGGATTTCGGCAAATCCGGAAAAATCTGTAAAACAAATTGTTAAGAAAGAAAAAAATCCACAATCATATCAGTGATTAAAAAAAATATAGTAAGACAAATTTATTTTTGGCATCTTTTTGTTCTTTTAGTCCGCGCGTCCACTAATATTTTACTTTAGTCAAGCGATTTCCAAGCTAAAATGTGACGTTATTCGAGGGGCTTCCCGGCTAAGAATCTGAGAAAAGACGGTCGCGTCCACTGCTTGCTGTTTAGCCTGCAATGACTCACCACTACTGCCTTTGATTCCACGAAACTGAAACTGACACCAAAAATAATTGCTGACACTGACAGCCTAGATCTAGAGGTCACAACAAGCCTTGTCGGAGAATGTGTTTGCTGCTACACACAAACAACAATATTGTCTAGATCAACCTAGGCCTTGATATCCTGTCTGGATTAGCTAGGGTAGGCTAAAATGTATATCTAGATCTAGATTCTATAGATTTATAGATTCACCTTGATAATGATATTCCAAGCTTTGGCCTTCTAGATCTAGATTCTATGTTAACATTGGCAATATTATTGTTGTTATTGTTCTTGTATAATCTAACACAGACCTAGAATAGGCTTAATACAATAATAGGGCTAAATACATGGTGAGTCAGAACGATGTTTGGGTGTGTGTTGTTTCAGTTTCAGTCTAGATAGGCTGGGATAGAAGCAGTAGATCTAGGCCGACCAGAATTCGGTCACTTTTTAAAATCCAACACATTTGATGGATTTCATTGCTTCAAACAATATTTGCACACAAACAACAACTTAATATGCCATAATATACTACCTGGTGTAGGGTTGAGGTAAGATATTTGTGTAATCATTTATTTCTTGTCCAAAACACTCAGAAATTGTCTGGGTCTGGAAAAAAATCCTCACAAAATAGAATTGTAGACCAGAAGCACTGAAGACTAATGTCAGTGCAAACCTGCCAAATAAGTAACACTAGTCAAAGCAATTGAATAATAATAATAATAATTATTATAATACTAAAAACAAATTTCTAAAGCACCTAAAATCCACTAAAAGTGCTCGATGGCGCTGTACAAAGTAAAATAAAACAAGTTACTGCATTCACAATACACAACATTACACATGGGAAGGTAAAATGCAAATAAGTTACAATAGTATGAAACATTGATAGAATGAAACTGTGTTACACTAAAGAAACAAATCAAAACATACAAACAGATTAAAAAAAAAAAATATGTGGGGGATTCAGTAAAATGCCTCGGTAAATAAAAAAGTTTTCAATTTCTTCTTAATTGACAAATTCAGGTCTCTCACAATGGCTCAATATGCATATAGGAAAAAGTATCAATATTGTCTCTTTTTTATTCAGATCATCTTATAAAAAGTAATTGTATCCTGCATTTTTGTTAAAGGTTTTGAACTTATAAACCCATTTTAAACTATTTATAAAGTTTTTTGTGTCTTCTGTAAAGTTTCCACTTTTGTAGTCAGCCTGATTGTGCCTGACATCATGGATAAGAATCTCAAAACAACATTGCAACCCACTGTATTCCAATGCAACCCACCGTATTCCAATGCAACCCACCGTATTATTCCAATGCAACCCACCGTATTCCAATGCAACCCACCGTATTCCAATGCAACCCACCGTATTCCAATGCAACCCACCATATTTTCTGTCTCAAAGATTAGCTTTGGAAGGCTGGTGAACAGCTTTAAGATTTGACGGATCAGCGTTTCATGTTATTTTGTTTATTTCTTACAGAGGATGCGAGCGTTCTGACATCTCAAAGCACATGCTTATTCATGAAGAGCCGAAGCATACCTGTGAGAGATGTGGCAAGACATTTCGACACATCAAAAACAAAGAACTACATGTAAAAAGGTATGAACATTACGGCCTTTTGATAGTGAATATATTGCTCCCTCTCTCATTGAGCCTCCTGGTGTGGCTGATCCTCTTCACCATCCTCATCATCATTGGGTACCAAGTCTGATACAGACATTGGCCATCATGACTCTCCATTAATTGCTCTTGGTTATCAGGTTTTCTTATTAGTTTATTGGCTGTCATTTCTTCTCCTGTACATAAAGTGTTGATGCTTCCAAGGTAGGTCAGTCTTTGCCTTCTGCAATCTCTTCTTCCCTCCACCTTCCCAGTGAGAATGTCTTTCTCCTGCCTATCTTCTCTGAGAATATGTCCTATGATTGCATTTGTCTTTTTCTAACCATCTTTATCTGACTCGGTTCACTTTTTCCCATTTTTTTTTAGTATCTGTCAGTGTGTTGTTTTCTCTGTCAATAGATGCCAAGCATTCTTCTGTACAGCCACATCTCTTGAAAGATTTAAAGTTTTATCTGCAAAGTTTAATCATGATTCTACACATTAATGTGGCTACTGGAGGAATTCTCCAATAAGGGAGGGGAGAAACAGAATCGACTCACTGCCGGCTATCCATGCATGTTGATTATATATTGTTGTAAGAGGCAACTAAGGTAGCTTCCTTTCTCCTTGCTTTTATCTCCTGTCCAGTTACTCCTTATTGCTTCTGTTATTCCTGTTTTAATGTAAATTCTGGGATATAAGATGTACTGGAGTAGGCCTATAAACCACACCCTCTGAATTAAGAAAAATAATTCAACTTTTTTTCTACTGTAAGCCATTCTTGACTAAAAGCTGCACATTGGAATACATGTTTACATACACAGTTGTCAAAACACCATTGCCGTTCACGTACTGAGTGTTGACCTAGTCTTCAAGGTCACACTCTAATTTTGGCCACGTACACACTGCGACTCAGAAAGCTTTAGCTGCCAATTTCCTCTATTGATGCTTATTCAGTTGCTTTCAACTTGAAAGCTGCATCATACACTATACATTTTAACTTCGACATGATGTGCTGCATTATGTATGTATATATGTATGTATATATGTATGTATGTATGTATGTATGTATGTATGTATGTATGTATGTATATGTATGTGTGTGTGTTTTTGTGTATGAATGTTTGTATGAATGTTTGTGTGTATGTATATTAGTCATTTATTTATGCGGGTACATGCGCACGCATGTGTGTATGTTATGTATGTATGCAAATCTAATTTATAGATATGTATTTATTTAAGTACTAATGTATGAAATAGCTAAATAGTTTTTGTGTGTAAACATAAGAAACTAATATATTATATGTATTTATGCTCCTTTTACACTTATGAATACAAATAGATCTTTTATTTTTATGCAATTTTTAAACATGTCTGAAAGTGAATTTCCCCTTGTGGGATGAATAAAGTATTATTATTATGTCTTGATCAGATGAAGTCTGATTGATGAATGCACCAAATAAATCTCGACTTTGATGTAAACCTATGGCATGCTGTGTGTAATGCTTTGTGAACATGGCTTTCTTCTGTGAGCAATTCTGAACACCTCCATGATTATAAATAGTAGATCTATATCTTCAATAAGAATTGATCCCTACATGTACATCTAGATCTATCTATGTTTTGAGCAATAGATCTAAGATTTGGACTAAGCAACAAGTCAGACCAAAAAAAATCCCAGTATAAGCCGTACCATTGTATAAGCCACAAGGTTGACAACAAGGATAAAAAGTCGCGTCTTTTAATTTACGGTGAGTTCTAAGATCATCCGCAAAGATTGTAGCATACTTGGCTTTATTCCAAGCAATCAGTCTGATCGAGCCAAGCGTCAGGGGAAATATTTCAAAACAGTTTTAAAGTCAGTGGTAGACATTGATCGTAACTTTTTAGAGTATGGAGATACTACAATACCCATACACCACAGCAACAGGAAGTTGGTCGTAGATCTATATAAGGAAAAGTCACCAAGAATCTGTGAAGAGAGACACAGATAGGCTAGCAGAGTGAAGAGCCTAGAGAAGCCTAGAAGACACACCAATGACTGACTGACGTGACTGGACAGGAATGAGACAGGAGACAAAATCTCCAAACCCAGCAAAAGGAGCAACAGGTCAAATATGAAAGGAGACACCCTTGATACTAAGATCTAGATCTAATGGTCACAAGAGCAAGTAGTTTCCCCTTGTTTTATAACAGGGCTGACTTTATTTGTACACTGGTTTACAGATACAGAATTTGTAACACCAGTTGACTGTAAGTCTTTCAATAAAATTCTTTATTACAGCAAAGAGTATCCATAGTAGGGAATAACGTCAGCTATAACTATAACATAGTAAATTATTAGTAATATTGATCCATTTGAACTTGCGCAATATAAATTTTACGTAGATCTAGAAAACACTGAGAATGTCAAATTAAGTGCAGGGTTGAAGAAAAGATTCAGTCATGGCTTCACGGGCTTTCCTTGCTAAGCGGCAAACTTGGTCACATTAAGCCCCACATAGCAGCAGCAGCGGTTGACATGTGTGTCGCTGGTGCACCAAAATGTGAGTTATTGAATTTTGGTGTTTTTATGTGATGATTTTTTATTTAATCACCATGACGCACTAATCAAAAAAATTTAGGAAAAAAAACAGCATGTAAACTACAGGTGTATATGAGTGGATTTAAGGAATATGAATGTTCTGCATGATTGTAATTCTGTGTTAAAACATGCTCTGAAAACGGCATTATATTGTATAAATATATAGAAAACTCTATGAAATCTATATTTGTAAATCAGCGTATTTATATAGCCTTTGTTATAACAGTGTACAGGAAACAAGTGTTGGGAATGTGTCAAGTTGACAGGCGTGCAATGCCTTTAAAGGAACTTTGCTCCTTTTTCCTTCAGGGCATTAGCATACCTTAGACTTAGTCCACCCTGTACCAAGGGTACATTGGGCCATCACATATGGCCATGCTCATCAGACATGGTCCGTTTCCTCTTGCTTCATTCCATGGCAGCCTCTTCTCCTTCATATCTTTACAGCCAGTCTCTCTCCATGACAGTTTTAGGCATCCTCTTTTCTTCTTTCCAACTGGATTTCATCTGATCTCTCTCTCTTTTGGCCTCTCAGCATAGATCTGGACCATCAATATAAAATGTCACAAAGTTCTATTGTATTTGAAAATGATAGTGACTTGCTGTTAAATGATTTGATAACCCCCCACCCCTCCCATTCTATCCTTACAACTTACAGGTGAAGTTTGTAATTTTTTCCTTATGATTTAATTCTTTGCAGACACTATGGGCAGCGAGATTACAAATGTGGAGTGTGTGAATTTTTTGGTTACACATTCACTGATATCAGAAAACACATTGAGCGTAAACATCAAGACATGAAGCCATTGATATGTGATAAGTGTAACAAGAATTTCAAGTCAGAATTTTAATTGAAGGTGAGTAAGTCTTGCGTATGTATGTACTTTATTGTCTCTGCACAATTCTATCGTTGAACTTGATTGCCACTCATGCTCAGTAAATATAATTTAGGAAAACATTTAATAAAAAAACAACTGATGTAAAGGGTGGGGCAAAAAGAATAAGCATAAAAATCCTTGATTAAAGTAGATGAAATTTCCCATACACTTAGTTCGATTAATTTTCCATTGAATGCCAGGATTTAAAAAAAATTCTTCAATATTGAGCTATTCTATGTTGATTTAATGGATTTTTGAATTGTCGCGGAATAATTTTGAAAACTGGTCAAATGATTTTATTTTTAAACCATTGCTCCAAAGTAGCCCCCAAAAGGAGATGCTTACTTAACCTGAGCTTTTTTCTGCCATATCCTTCTAATGGCAATTATTTTAAATTGTGCAGCACAAATAACCCCTTTATATCCCTTTGAGATGAAATGTGATAGAAAAATTCTGAAAGTAGCATGGACAGCGAAAGAAAACAGTCAGATTATAACGGCAAAAATAGGTGTCCAAGATCTTGACCTATTAAGAAACATCAAACATCAAAAGCTGTCATACTTTGACACTTAAATAGACGCAACAGCAAAGTACGTCTTTTTATGAAGGGCACGGTGGATGGAAAAGAGGAAAAGGAAGGCCACAGAGGAGATGGACACAGGACACAACAGAATGGATGAGAACATCAGTTACTGGAAGTGGAAGAAGAGCACATGACAATGACAGAAGAACCTTAACGGGCTGCAGTGAGGAAGGCAACGTCCGGAAAGGATATGCTGACATAGAAGAAGTGCCGCCTAAAAATAAAATATCCAAGCATCTTGATTTATTATGTCTCTTGGTCTATCGAGGTCTTTTGGAATCAATTGCACTTTCCTCCAGTTTTTCTATTTATGCCCAGATCAGCCTGACCTCGACTGAAGTTTTTAGCTGACCTCTCTCTCTCTCTCTCTCTGTGTCTCTGTCTGTCTGTCTCTCTCTCTCTCCTCTGTCTCTCTCTCTCTCATTGCTCTTTTTGGTGCGTACGTTTTGATCTGTCAATACT
>JAOXNP010028913.1:0-11011 GCA_028571245.1 Chromodoris orientalis
ACGCACGTGAAGACTGATTACGCGATTCCACACAGCGTTGACATAGACTGCGCGCGCGTTTCACCTCTATCTTATTGAGGCACTCTGGTACTACCACCCAAAGATTCTCACAGAAACTTTCCCAGCGGGGAAATGTACATGGCTGAGCGCGGTAAGCCGTACTTTCGGAGAGAGATTCCGACGAAAGGCGGAAAATGTGCACGGTCTTGGACGGAGAGCGTAAACTGAACAAGGAAACGTCATGAGATCTTTGCATTGAAACGCCTGACAATGTAATATTAAGATATGTTAATTCTGACGCTAAAATAATACATACGAAATCGTTGAGAATTCGATGGCTCATTTTATGCTTTATTCAACATTAGATTTTTTGAGGCGCTCTGGTACTACCATCCAAAGATTCTCACAGAAACTTTCCCAGCGGGACATGTACATGACTGAGCGCGGGCAGCCGTACTTTCGGAAAGAGATTCCGACGAAAGGCGGAAAATGTGCACGGTCTTGGACGGAGAACGTAAACTGAACAAGGAACCGTCATGTGATCTTTACATTGAAACGCCTGACAATGTAATATTAAGAGATCTTAATTCTGACGCTAAAATAATACAATCGAAATCGTTGAAAATTGGATGGCTCATTTTATGCTTTATTCAACATTAGATTTTTATGATATCATTGATAGTTTCGTATCGATGGTCAAGTTTTGCGAAAACCTAACACTTTCTTCATTTTATTCTTCAAGCCTCGTAACGAATGTGGGCTTCCAAGCTCGGGAGGAGATAAGACCCGTGGATTGATGGCAAACTCTGAACTTTTACCTTTGACCTTGAGATGGCGCCCAGGAGTGGCTTTTGATTGGCCTTGGTAGTAGTTCTTTGATCTTTCCAGAGGCTTTAGCTGGGAATTCCCGCGCAGATCGTGATTTACTTTGAAACCATATCTTTCCTCTGATGCTTTGACTGTGTGAGCTAGCCTATCCCTCTGAGGTGCCATGTAATCTGAGGAGTTTCCCATGAACTCTTTTTTCGAGCAGTTATCATGAATATGGACGGGTACATTGAGGTTCATTAGAGGCCCAGAAATGGCTATTGTTTGGGTTGGGTCCTTGCCGTAGTTGGGCGGCCGCCTTGAGGGAAAAGGGTAGATGTCGACAGGGATCTTGGCTGGACTCGCCTTATTCATCACAAATTCATCAATTATCTCCCTTGGACTTTTCTTCTCAACACGAGAAGGTAAAGAATGATGCCTATTGGGACTAGGAAATCGCCGCTTTGAGGCATGGCTTGTGGACTTATGTACACGGAATTGTCTTTTTCTTTCATGGGGATATTTATTGCAACAATAAGTAGAAATGGGCCATTGTTCTCGGACATAAGGTACTTCACACGACTTATCTGTTTTGTACATTTCTAAGATTTGTAACATTTTCCTCCTAGCATTGTTGTCTGATGGCCTATGAGACATCACGATTGCATCATCAATCTCTTTTCTATTTGACATTTCCTCATTCTGAGATAGAATTAAATTCCCTGGTTGACCAATGCTTCTCGCATCTCGCTTTGTATCATGGTTGTAGATGTCTTCTCTATCAACGTGTCCCACAATCGGCTCATACATGTCATTTCTATCGCCGTTGAACATGAATGGGTCTTCCTGGTAATAGTGCCTGCTTTCCCAAAGACACTCTGGATCAAAGCTGTCACTACATCGAGTGTCTTCAGCTTCATTGATTCTCCAATCAGTAAAAGTCTTTTCAGAAATATCGACCTCCTGTGCATTATATTCTTCCTCCTTGTGAAAACGCGTCGTTGTTTTATTGTTCGGGTTTCCTTGCTCCTTGATTGGATGTGATTTTGAAATGCCACGTATTGGTTTTCCCTTTGTTTTCGAACTCGTGAAATTTACTGCTGCGCAGTGTTGCTTCTCCTGCGGCGAAGAACACATCGGAGTATCCAGGACCCTTTCATGTAAAAGCGAGGAATAATGATCTTCGGTAGGACGATTAGGTTGATCGAAAAACGTATTTTTCACACACGTTTTCATGATACACTTGTCGAACACAGAGTCGCTGAAAGCAGGCGAGAAGATGGCATAATGAGATTTTACAGGATATGCGAATCGACCATCTTTTTTGCTCACTCTACTAGAGGATTGTCGCTCAGTTACGAATTCCGGTAGATAAAGAGACTCAAACACACCTAAACTACTACTTTTCTTGTTTTGACTTGACATGGATAGTTTATTAGTATGGAAAGGATGAAAACGATACTGGTTTCCAATCCGCGGACGGAGAAGACATTGACCTTTCTTTTTATCTCCCAGTTCCTCTTTATCAGACGATCTTTGTTCAGGGGAAAAGTTGTCAATACAAAAACCTCTTGCTTCGTATTCTTGACCCCTGTGTTGAAAGTTATAATGCTGCAAAGACTCTTCGCAATGATCTATAACTGAAATACTGGATTGCGTTTTGCATGCATAATATCCAGCGCCATGTTGACTCCATGTAACAGGTTGCTGCTCCTCACTGGTCAGTGACTGGACAGAGCCATAAGTGTCAGGAAGAGTATGTTTTTCAGACTTTGTCCAACGTCTTTGCAGTTCGTTGTGGCCATCGTTATTGTAATGCAATGCGTTACTCAAACGATATTCGGTAGATGGTAGCTTAACAGGTTCTCTAAAATCAAGGTATTTTAAACATTCGTTTGATGACTGATTTCCAGAATGGCTGCTCTCAGGATCATCGTTTCTTATGTTGTGAAAATTAAATGAAACATTGACACTATCATGCATTTCTAAATTATTCGAAGATACCTCCCCTGATGGCTCGTTGTCATTTGCCTTCAGCTGAAAATCCGCTGCCTGTGATTTTGGTGAAATACTTTTGTTCACCAACAGCAGACTGGAATCAAGACTTCCCTGTTGAGATTTTCCACTTTCATGTCGTGACATCAATATGTCGTCTACTCCATCAGAAAATGTCCACTCGCGACTTTCACGGATCAACTGTAAATTATTTTCTTTTTCGTCAATCAAAGGCGATGTCATGTTTTCCATTTCGCTCATCGACCTAGTAATTTTCTTTGAAGGAGAGATTGTGCCAGATTCCTGTGATATTCCTTGCCCAGTCATTCCCTGGCATCCCCGTTTATCACTCCATTTTCTAAGCACCCGTTGACTCTCTTCAGTTTCATTTCTCTTCTCTGCACGTAGCAAACCTTCTTGTTTCACCGATGGCACATTTGTAGCGACATATTCGTCACTTACAGTCTTCATTGTTGGTATCGAGTAAGTTTTCAGTGACTGTAATCTTTCAACGCTTTCTCCAATCATTTGATTGTGGGCGTACCTCCTTTTCGATGACTGAGCATCAATTTTCTGTTCCATCGGCTTTTCACTACTTTCCATCATCAATAATGGCCCGTTGATACCTTTTTGTGCGGCAATCTTCTCACGAATTTCTAATGTATGTGATGGCTCATTATTATTTTGGACTAACGGATTTTCAATATGTTCTGGAAACAGTAATAACTGTTCATCTGTTGATTGATTTCCACCACTCTCCTTTATTGGTAATTGCTCATAGCTTTCCCTTACCCCAGGTTTCACACTTTTTTCCAATGCCAATAACTGTTTATAAATTTCGTGTGCAGTTAGTTTATTCTTCCAATCCCAATCTTTCCACTGTTTGCAATCTTCCTCGGTCTTTTCCTCATACTTCTTTTGGTTGCCGAAATTAAGACACATTAGTGCCGTATTGTTTTCCACCAATGGTTTAGATTCATTTAATTCCATTGACATTGGCTTCTTAACAATCTTGTCCTCAATACAGGACTTCAGGGTTATCGTTCTGTCATTTTGCTGCTTTGATATTGCCTGTTCATTGTAAGACAGTATTGATGTTGTTTCTTCAGCGAATTTCGGATTTCCTGACTGTTCGATGCTTCCCATATCAAAGTGGGCACATTTGTCATCATCTATAATCCTTTCGCGTGAATCTTGTAATAAGGATGGTCCAAAACTCCTATGTGAAATCGGATTCACAACATCGTCATCAATCATTGAAGAACTGTGATCACGATTATACTCTATCATAGTCTTGTTTGTACAATTTTCCATAAGTGACATAAGATCATCGCCTTCTTCTAATTGATTCGCATTGTTTTCGTAAAAATCTGTCTTTTTAATTTTTTCCTGGTTTTCCCCCATTATTGCAAAATCGCTGTCTTCTTGAGCAAGTTCCCCCTCATTCTCTTTCTGAACTCGCATGCGTCTACAGCAATCATCTGCAATTGTTTCTACAAGTACTTCCTCGGTCGGGTGCCCATTACACTCTAGCACCATTTTTGTGTCACTATTTTTTTTATCTATGAAATAGACACTATTGCCCTGTTCCACTGGTCTTCCAGTAGACCCATTGTCGATGTGCACCATTGATGAATAACCACAAATCTGATCTTGTTCCTGTGATATATCACTATTTCCCTGGTTCATAGAGCGCCCAATGTCTCTATTTTCCAATCGTGAACTACCGTTTACTATGCATTTAGAACACCCTATGCTCGTGATATTTATTGGTGTGCCACCGTTTTTCAGACATGAGGCTTGACCAATTTCTGTCGTTTTCATTACTGTTGCACCGTTTTTCAGATCTAAAAGTCGACCAGCATCTGCCCTTTTCATTGGAGTGCGTCTTTTGTCCAGACCTATAGATTGACCATCATCTGTATGTTTTGTTGCCGTGCCACCGCCTTCCATTATTGTATAAGACCAAATGTCCACGTCTTCCAGATGTGTGCCACCATTACTGTGTGCCATTGAATCTCCACTGACTGTACACTCCATTGATGTTCCATTATATGTTCGACTCAGTAATCGCCCACCGATATCCTGTACCTTTGGTGCGGCAGCGTCATTGCGAGTCGTTAAATGAGCACGAATCTCTTGCTCCATTGGTTTTTCATTATGATCTGAAGTCCTTAAATACTCATAGATGTCATGTTCCATTGGCTTGGTATCGGTTTCTAAAGTCATAAAATGCGCACCGATTGGTGCTTCAAACTTTTGCAAAACGGCCTCCTGTTCCATCGGTGTCCCAGCATTTGGTCGCCTGAACTCCTGTTCCATTAGCATTCCAAAATGCGAAAGAGTGATCTTTTGTTCCATTGGTGTTCCAAACTTTTGCCCGGCGACCTTCTGCTCCATTGGTATTCCAAAATTTTGTGGAGTGACCTCCCCTTCCACTGTTGCTCCAACATTATGTTCTCTGATGTCTCCTTGGGTTACTGCAAATTTATTGCCTTCATATACCATTGAATCCCTATTATTTTCATGTACCCTTAAGTGACTATTACTCTTCTGTTCTTCTGGCATTTTACCGTCTTCCTGGAAAAATGGAACGTGTTTTACCTTATCTGTGATTTGTTCCCTCTCTTTCTCCTGGATCAGTGAAGGTCGACTTCTCCGCTTCGACAGTGGTTTCTTGCTGTTTTTATGAGGCCTAAAATAACCACTGCTTAGTTCTTTCTTCAATTCATCTCTTGTCTCGGAAGTCCTAGAACCTCTGGCATGTACATGTTGCATTAGTTGCACACTGTCTTCTTCAGTTTTTATAATTTTACAGTTGTCGTCTGGTATCTGACTATTTACACGAATGAGAGAATGACCACAGTCATCATTTGCGGCGAAGTTGTCATCTTTTTCAGGATGCAATGAAAAACTCCTACCTTCATGTATCATTGACGATTCACTTACTTCTAGGTCTATTGGACACCCATTCCACTCATTCAAAATTTCTTTCTCAGAGCATTTCGGGTTTAATAAATCCTTCTTGATTACTTCTGAAATGGAGGGCCCATTTTCTTCTCTTATTGTAACGGTGTCAACATTGTCACGTGTCCTTGAATAGCTTTTACCTCCTGGCGTCACAAACTGATAAGGGACAGACCATGGGACCAGTTTCTCTGTCGCATGCTGTGTTAATGTCTGCAGACATCTCTTGCTTATTTTTGCTTGAATGTCTTTTGGTGGATTCTCAGTTATCCTTTTTGTTAGTTCTAGCTCACAGCTTTCCCGAGCAGTCTCTTGGTCAATATTTTCCACGTACGGAATATTCGCTTGCACCATAGACTGCATGCTAGCTTCACAGACAGAGCAACTGGTATCGCTTTCCGAAATACATTGTTGGTTACTGAATATTTCAATTGGTGGTTCGACATTTTGCAATGTGGTCTCCTGTTCCATTGGAATTCCAACACGTTGTCGAACGACCTCCTGCTCCATTGGTGCTCCCATTACATTACTTTTCAGATCACCACACTGCTCTGAGTGTGACCGAGAGCTTTGCTCAGTATTACTTTGTTGCACACTTTGCTTTTTATTGTCCTTCAGTCCAATATAATTTTCTCGTGGTCTTTGCTCTCCATAATGTCTAATCATCATTGAATCATGGCTGCCTTCCTGTGTCATTGGTTCATCGACGATTTCACCAGCCAGTGGTTGCCACCAACGATCTCTTGCGACAGATATGCCATTTTCTTCTAGTGCAATTGGATCATTTTGATTTAAGGATCTCGTTTCTTCATTCCCACTGTCTTTTCTGCTTGATGTTTCCACTGTTGTAGCTTCAGTAGGATTAAATTTGATTGATTCCTGGTAAACTCCAGGTGTCATGAGTTGTTCATGAATTTGGCGCTCCTTCTGTTGCTCATAAGATGTCTGTTCAGTTTCTCGTGCACACGTTTTCAACGCCTTTTCTTGTTGACAGTTGTTTTGCTTTATTTGCTGGTCACTCAAGTTTTGCGTCACAAATTGCCCATGACATTCCGTTGCTCTTTGCGGCGTAAAATACTCTTGCATTATTGGCGTCTCATTACTTTTATCTGTTATTGACTTACGGCTATCCTCTACTCTGTGGCCTGCGGAGTAAAACCGTGTCATCATATTGGTTAACTTATCCTGTAATGCTGACATCTGTTCATCCATATGTGTAATTAACGGAAGGGAATTATTTCGGTGACATACAAATTTGTCGCAATCATCTGGTAAAGATGCAAAAGGTTGAGATTTTCCTAACAATCGCTCGTGTCCGAAGTTGGACGATCCGTGAATTTTTCCACCCTCAAGCGTGAATTGGTGACTAAGCAATGCTTGTGTATGAACACGTTCATTGTTCTGTCTCTCTGAGAAATGACTTGAAATGTCTCCGGAAACAGGTTGTTTTGCACTGCTGAAACCTGTTGACTTTTGTACTTTCTTAAGTGCCAATCTCTCATTGCTGTTTTCTCCCATCGAGGAAACGTTGCTATGGCTTTGTCTCTCCCGACTCGTGGCCTCGGATGCCATCTCCAAGTTATATTGTAGGCCTGACTCAATGATTTCCCTGGGGTTGTTCTCTGCTTCTGTCATCTGCCCCATATAATGAACGGTGGCTTCCTCACTTTTGTCACTTTTAACTGGTTTTGCATGGCCATTCTGCGTTTCATTCGTAATACGATGTCGAAGGTAGCATTCTGTTCCTGGATATCCTTCCTGACACTGATCAATGCCTTTTTCTATGTCTTGATCAACAGGATCGGTTGGACAGCAATGATTGGCCAGTGGCAATCCCCGTGAGTGGTTTGATAAAACCCACGTTGATGGCAAGGGTGGGGCACTGGGGCCATCTGCGGCCTTCAGGTTCGTATTGGGTTGCATTGGGACTGAGCTGAGGTGACGGCATTCTCTTTCCGTTGACGTACTATCACTATGTAAGAGCCGAAGGATTCTCAAGTTTTCTCCGGTTAATGATGTAACAACAGGAGTTTCAAGACTATCTCTCCCGTGTGATTCATTATATATATTCTCGGCTCCTTTTATATCATGTAGGATTTGTTTTGCGAGGTCAATATCTCTGGCGTCCTGTCCATTACTCTCACTTGACAAACGTTTACCTTGCAGTACATCCTGACAACATTGTAATGCACCGGTTTGTGTTGAAATCTCAATTTCATGATGAGCATTTGTAGGGGCCTCTGATGTTTTGAACTTTTCTTCGACAAGGTCTCCTATCTTTCTCTTTGAGGCTCCTTCTTCAAAAGATTTTGAATTTTCATCAAGAGTTTGCAGATTTCCACATGATAACGATGATGTAAGTTGATCTCTTCGTCCTTTGGAGCTGGATGCGCTTAAAGATGTCTGATCAGCACTCTCTTCTGATTTCGTAATGCAATTATCTGATTTTAAGTGTCCGTTTTTCAGTAACTGACGTTTCCTGAAATGATGGTGCATTTCAGGCCTCCTATTTGTATAGGTTGCGGCAGAAGAAATGCTGCTAGGATTGTTTATATCTCTATTCATATATGTGCATGTGTACTCTTTGGCTTGTTCCGAAGGTGCATTTTCTGCATGTAAGAAATGGGGACTTCCTGTATCATCCGTAATAATATATTCAGATTTTTTCAGTTCACGTCTGCTATTATTATCTACACTTGAGAGAGTGTGGCTAGACACAAGGGAATCTTGAACAGATTCACGGACTGCCTCTTTTGACAGAAAAGAATTATGCGGTTTACTGCTACATGAAAGTTTTACCATGGCTGAGAGGGGACCTGGGAAATTGCTATACAATTTCAGATCAGGCCTAGCAGGACAGGTGGTTTGGTTGCATTTAGACGCCAGAGGTTGGTCATGTAGCAGTTCATTCTTTAGAAAAGCAAAATGCCGACAATAAGCACAATAGGCATCTGTATCAGACAAACAACGTCTCGGACAAATCTGATTCCCTCCGTATGTTATAATGTCATCATTTGAGAAAGATTTCAGAAGCGACAAATCTGACTTATCATCGTGGTTGTCGGACCCAAGGGAATCTTGAACAAATTCATGGACTGCCTCGTCTGACAAAAAAGAATTATGCGGTTTATTGCTACATGAAAGTTTTACCATGGCTGAGAGGGGACCTGGGCAATTGCTATACAATTTCAGACCACACCTAGCAATACGGGTAGTTTGGTTGCATTCAAACTCCTGAGGTTGGTCATGTAGCAGTTCATTCTTTAGAAAAGCAAAATGCCAACAGTAAGCATCATGGGCATTTGTATCAGACAAACAACGTCTCGGACAAATCTGATTCCCTTCGTATGTTATGATGTCTTCATTTGAGAAAGATTTCAGAAGCGACAAATCTGACTCATCATCGTGGTTGTCGGACGCAAGGGAATCTTGAACAAATTCATGGACTGCCTCGTCTGACAAAAGAGAATTATGCGGTTTACTGCTACATGAAAGTTTTACCATGGCTGAGAGGGGACCTGGGCAATTGCTATACAATTTCAGATCAGGCTTAGCAAGACAGGTGGTTTGGTTGCATTCAGACGCCTGAGGTTGGTCGTGCAGCAGTTTGTTCTGTAGAAAAGCAAATTGCCGACAGTAAGCACCATAGGCATCTGTATCAGACAAACAACGTCTCGGACAAATCTGATTCCCTTCGTGTGTTATGATGTCATCATTTGAGAAAGATTTCAGAAGCGACAAATCTGACTTATCATCTTCGTTGCCTTTCGTCCCATTCTTGAGGTTGGCCATTTTGATACAATTGGTGGGAGTCAGAACAATGGATTCAAAAACATCAATGAGACATTCGCTCTTTAATTTTGCCTTTTCCTCTCCGTTTACTTCACTTCCCTCACTTCCATCATCAGCAGGAAGTGGACTTATCTGAGTCAGCGTGTTTGTATCCCATGCAAATGCTGATGAATGGGGATATGATTGGTTATTTTTCTCCTCCCGTCCAGTGTGAATGGTCCTTGTACCCCTTCTATTTATATAGGTTGAATGAACAGGCAGATTTTCAATCTTTCCTCGGAGATACACATTTCGATTAAACTGCCTCCTTCGCGTCCATTGATTTCTTTTCAATACATTTTCAAGTGCAGCCACGAGACAAGAGGCCATTATCTTTGGAAGACCCTTGTTTTCTAATTCCATAGAATCACAGTAAGACAAGGAAAGCTCTTCCTGATCTAGGTGTGGTGAGTGATTCGTTTGGGATCGTGGGTGGCCTGCCTTAGACGTGGAAATATCTGTTGTCGTTACAGACGTCCGGCAACCGGCAATTTCAGTCATTGGACTCCCATTTTGCCCGAGAGTGTCAGAAAAAGGTAAATTGTATGTTTTTTCAGGCACTTCAACACAACTGTCTAATGTACTCATATCGTTTATGCGCCTTCTGTAATAGTTTTCTATGGAATTTTTACAACAACAATTGCATAGTGCTTTCTTAGAATGTGTTTTTCTGTTACTGTACAGATGGCGGTTCATTTCTAGTTTACAGGTAACTGGTTCCGTGGAAAGCGATCCATCGCGACCAGTGTTACTTGATCTGCGATGGTAACTTTTGTGTGTCTCTTTCGGTTTCCGTGCTTCAAACGTTCCACTTAAGTAATCACGATATGAAGTCTTTAACTTTTTCAAGGAGTCATGATTTAAGATTACTTCTCCTACCCTGTGCACTGATCGAAAGTTTCCTAAAGCTGTGCATCCTTTATATTTAGTTTCAGTCAATCGAGAATTTGGTTTGTAACTAGAGCCAGGCATTCTGTCACCTAATTCATTGTGCTGGTTGCCAGGTTCAATATGAGAACTGTAAAATTTAACTTTTTTCTTAGAAAAGGCATCACAAATCTGTGTCACTGGTGCCGGATATGATGTGTGAAGGCAGCTTTTGGTGTTAGAGCTTAGTCTGTATGCTTTATTTCCTTTATAGATCCTCTCTTCTTGGCTTAGTTTAGAATAAATATCTTTCATATCTTCTTCCATCTTTGACAGATTTTGATGCTTCTTAAAGTCCTTTATAACGGAATGCTCTGTTATGCTTTCTTTGGAGCTGTCACTTCCATAAACTGACGATTCCCTTAAATTGGATTCCCTGCTTTGATCAGATGAGTTTATGGAATACTCGTTCCATTGTTCCGCACAAGCCACAACATCTAAGTCTTGGGTTGATTCAGAACTCTGCTCGTCAAGATGGTTGGTT
>JAOXNP010030024.1:0-11006 GCA_028571245.1 Chromodoris orientalis
AAAGCTCGATCACCGTTTGCAATTATAAGTGCATTAGAACGAATACCCTTGATTGTGTCTGAGCAAAGACCTATGTTTCTCGTCCAAAACCACGTTATCCTTGATACCTTCCCATTCGCTGGGCAATGCTCAGAATTTATGCCAAAATAAGCCAACACGACCTTTATGAGGAGAAATGAATCTTGCACTACTATGACGACAGTGTCAAAATGGACTAACTGAAAAAATCACACATCCGACATCATGCACACACACACATACAACTGTATTAACAGAGCTTACCATGTAATGTCATGATAGTGAACCAGTGATGTTGATTTATCGTGAAGTGGTCGTGGCCAAATAAAAGATTGCGCTTTTGATAATCAAGATTCTATAGTATGTATCTAAGATGCCAGGATGTTGGCATCTAGAAAGAGTTTCAACTCCATTTAAAATTCAGCATACCGTACCATCAGCTAGTCTCTGAAAAAAAAAATGGTAGCTGGCTGATAGGGTCGTAATGTCGGCCAAAAGCAGGCAGGCCCACTCCCACCTATAACACACATTCAAGTCCATACTACACTAACTTCAGAGAAGGTAATTCGAAAACAGGTTTTTGCATCGATCCAGTGTTAAAAGTAGAACGGTCCATGATTACATTCTAAGCTTCTAAATCAATGAATAAACATTGGAAAGAGGAAAATCATTCACTAACCGCCGTGTTGTTAGAACAGCGCCTGAGATATTGGCACTTTGCAGTAATGCAAGGTCACCACATTATTCTTTCATAGCAAATATTAAGACCGCTCTATGTAACTCTCTGATCACTTTTGTTGTGACCATGGGTTCAATTCCCAAGATGGGATTGAAGCCTAACACCCTATTCCATATTTTCCCATCTTTACCCTCTTTGTTTCTTCTATACCGGTAGGTCATGTTTACTCTTGCGTGCATGTCTAACAGTCATAATGCACAACCAATGCCAGTGTTTTTCATTTAGAACAAGTATATCCAGTACAGTCGTCATGATAAATCAAGTAACATTGAGGCCAAGTTAGCATGCTCACACTTGACAATATAATTAAAGTCTAGAGTCTAGATTTAAAATCAATATACAGATATATAAACATTCAAAATCTAAATAGACGTAGATTTAGAATCTAGATATAGGTCTAGATCTTGATCCGGATCTAGAGTAGATTTCTAGTTCTAGGTCTAGAATACCGGTCCCGTAAATTCTATATCTAGGCCTACATCATATTAGGCCTACTCGGTTGACTAAAGTAAAATGTAGAATAGCGATGAATGCCTAGTCCATATAAATATGGAAACAATCATTTTTTGTATACATAATCAACAACGTGTCTGATGATGACCTGACTTACGACAGACCTGCTACAGAAGTTAAATAAGATGTGTGTGAAATTCGGTGGTCGTATGTGCAGTGACAAAAAAGCCTTCTGTGTTCAACTCCGGGGAGTTTTATAATTATATATATGACAAGAGCCAAGCTTCCAAAAGTGAACTGTAACGACATCAACTTAATGTCGGTGTGCCCATCCACTGCACCATTAAAGAATCAAATAATATTAAATAACGAAGCCGCCGCTGCAGTGTAAGTGCCTGTCTCAGACAAAATGTAAACCACGGGCAAGTGTATGCCCCAGTCGATGGCTTGGTTACGATTTAATAAAGCCACTGTGTTATGGGGAAACGGTTACATCTTGGCTGTCCTGGCAAAACAAATTCCCGGTGTGGATCATAGCAAGTTGTGGGCCTTTCGATTGAGGATTACCAATACGTGATGCAATTTAAGTAATTTAGCAAAGCAAATAGTTTTATCGTCGATACAATATCACATTGCAAGCTAACTCAGACAGGCATCCGTCATGCGAAATTCGTATCCAACAACACAATGAAACATGACAGTAATTCTTCAGAATAGCCTGACAAACCTCGATACAATTGCACACAGAGAAATACACGAGGGACTTGACACACATTTTCAACTGTTCCCTATGACTAACGAATTGCGCGTCACTTGTCAAATGTATACCAATTCATAATGAATCAAACAGGGCAAAAATGAGAATGCGTTTTATGCTTAGCACAAAGGAAAATAATCCACATATCTTTTTAAGAGTATAAAATTACGAATGCGATGCACACCGCTTCCTTTTAACCCAAAGTATTCCAAAAAAGATCTGTGAAGAAAAAACAATAACTTGCCATGGATTATTTTTTGGCATGCATCTGTTTTCTAATACTTTGCAGGACTTCCTTCCCCATTCCAACTTGAGTGACAAGACCTTTTATGATAATACGTCACTCAGCACAGCATGAAAGATCTTGTATTTGGCAAAGACCTGACATAAAGCAATTAAATGCATGGACGAACCATGATAAGTATGATGGTTGTTATGGTGACAGAGAAAGACGATGCATTATAGAGGACAAGACGCACACATGCCTCCAGACGGCATATTATAATGCCAAAGGAAAAATAAAAAAGAGAAAAAGACAGTTATCCCCTTTTCAGATGTGGGTCATGGTTTGGCAATATAAGAAAATTATATGACAGGACGATGACGAAAAACCGACAAAAACGCCAGAGGAAGACAACCCCTTACCCACAAAATAATAAAATGTGGTGAAGATGAGGAGAGATTCTTTTGACAAAGAACGGCCGGGTATGTGTCCCCTATTGAGGGACAGGCTAATTCTCACAATATCGGGCAGATACGATGACCAATCAGGTCTCAGGAGTAACAAGGACACGTCATGAGGACGGAGGAAAAAATGGAAGGATGGAAAAAGGGGGGGGGGCAGTAAAGACTGATAAAGCGCTTCAAAAATCATGTGTCACAATTCTTAATCATTTCTCTCTCATTTCTTCTATGATTTTGAGAAAAGTCAGGAAAACACATTATAATATTTAAGAAAAGCAATGATTTCCTTGTACACAAAACATTTTATATATTGCACAACTCGACATGTGGAGTCAAGCAAGGCTTAAACTGGTCCACATGAATGTGCGTGACCTGGTGAGACCTTGACGTTCTGGCATCGTCTTGCTCTTAACCACAAGCCAATGGCGTTGTGTCCTAGGTAAGGCACTTAATCCGTTTACCTCATTCAACTCATGTGTGAATGAATACCTGACCGTTAAAACAGCTGCCCTTTTTTCGAAAAAGAATGTATTTGTCCATCCAGACTGCACGAGTTTTTCTGAATGTTGTAGTTACTGTCGGTCGGACTAGTAAAACGTCACCGCAAAGCACTGTGAGCATGGTTTCAACTTAGATACGAGCGGCTATGTATACATGCCATCTTTTACGTTTCATGAAATGATCTAAATATTTCGTCACACATACTTTTTTATGGCACGGACAGAACTTTTACAACTCTACAAAATCATTTTTCAATGAAATTTGTCAAAATGATAATATTATGTTTATATTTTCTTCCTCAGCCGACTTATATTCAAGCCGTGGCGGCAGCCCAATACTCAGTGATTACAGTCAGAGGCGAGAGAACGGCGGACATTGTTTTCGACAGTGCTGCTGCGGCCATCGCCATGATTATCAGTTTCGGTATGGGCGCGGCTACAGATATGGACAGTCTCAAACGTCAACTGAAGTACCCTGTCGCCATCATCATTGCCTTTTGCTGCCAGTTTATCATGATGCCCGTGGTAAGAAACTTGTGGTCATTGACTAATTAGACTAGCAGAACAGTGCCCATGCGTTACACTAATTGTCTCACTTAGGACGCTTCACAAACCCAAAGGGAGATGAAATACCAACGAGGGGCCCTATCCTGAGTGCTTCCCTCCCTGTAAGCCCTCGCACTCATGTGACCGGGAAATTACATTTAAGCTGAGCAACTTGTTAAAGTGGGGATGAGATAACAAATTAGCCCGTTGAGCCATGTCTAGAACTAGGATGCTAATTGAATGCCCTATCTCTGGAACAAACCTAAATACCCTTACCAATATTGATGACCTCGAGGAAACGATAGCCAGTCGTAAGGCAAGAAACGGAAGGCCAGGTAGTGTGAAATCTTTCTTTTTGAGCCGTACTTTATTAACCCTTTGCTTAAATAGATTTAAATCCCGCCCCTCTGTCTCAGAGGGACTGGCCACTTTTTTTTCCATTAAGAGAAAACTGAATTACGATCGGCAGACTAAACATGTGGTTGAAACGGCCGTTTAATCATATTTACTTTAGAACAAGACGATCCTCCCAGACTCTCGTCGAATGGGTATTGGTCAACAGATGCGAATGTGATCTCTTACACCTCATACTCACCATCATTTCCATCTTATTCTTTAATAGTACACTTCCCCCTACATCCCCTCCCCCCTATTCTAACTAGTTTATCTGGATAAGGAAACTATGAAGCAAGACTTAGCTCCCTTGATAAAAATGTTAAGTGGCTGTGCCAAGCATCGTCAAGGGACCGGGCACTGAAACCCGGTGGCACAGATCCGTAGCAGAGTTGACATGCGATCGATTGGGTCCATCAGCTAAATCAATCGAACCTGCCCATGCTCCCGCCTGGCTTTGGAATCTTGATCACTTTAAACTCTTTGGATTGAGCTCTTTTTGAAAGAAGAGAAAATGGCTGTTGGCAAACAAGTCGGGGGTGACCAAATAAATAGCAGGTGACAAAGTTGTGGAGGTGTTAGTACAAGAAAGTGTATGGAAGATGTTTAATGATTTGTTTATTTAGAAAATGTGTTAATAAAGGATACTTGAAAAAAGACACAGATATAAAACATAATGAAAGATAGGTTATGACACATAGACAGGCATAGGCATATAAAC
Source organism: Chromodoris orientalis (assembly GCA_028571245.1). Lineage (NCBI taxonomy): Eukaryota > Metazoa > Mollusca > Gastropoda > Nudibranchia > Chromodorididae > Chromodoris > Chromodoris orientalis. The sequence continues at coordinate 4,812 of JAOXNP010030024.1, forward strand.
ACATTATACACACACAACTAGACACTACATGCATGCAAACGTGTGCACACATAATATAATAACATTATCTTGTTATCTAACAGAAAATTTTCAACCTGCCTCTAAGTCGTGTCAATCCGTTGAACCTACTTTGTTGCATGTATTCAATGATATCATCCCTCTTACTGACGATTGAAAAACTTGTATTACAAACTTTTCAGACATATGTGCAAATTCATATAGAACAGATCGTGATAATATGTACGTAACACAATGATCAAATTTTATTTCTGTAAGTGCCGGAAACGCTTTGATATGGTTTACATAGTATCCTGACAAGCAAACCAACTATATGAAAGTAAACGACTCAAAAGCAGGATCTTGTATCTAGTGCTATCTTAAATTTGACAACTACATGTATAAGATACTTTTCTATGTTTTGTATGAGGAGAATGTCAAACAAGTGCTGAGAGTGCAAGACTTCATGGCAAAGCTTGTTCTTAAATAAAAAATAAAATAAAATAAAAAAATAAAAAAAATGTTACTCCACTCTTGATAAACTTTGCACAGGCTCCCCGTCAAAGTTCAGATTCACCATAATAATATATCCACAACAATCTAAGTGCCTTTATAACTTTCTCCAACAGTATCTTACTGATTGAGTCATACTAAACCAAACCCCTTCCCTCATCCATCCATCCATCCATACATACATACATACAAACACACATACATACATACATTCATACAAACATACATACATACATACATACATACATACCATACCATACGATATAATATAATACATACGGGAAAGGGGGAGGGGGTAATGAAGCTAGAAGGTTTGAATGGCAGGCCCAATCTTGGACATCACTCCCCTCCGAACACCACTAACATCTTTCTTTCCCTCCCCAAAAAGGTAAAAGAAAAAAAGAAAAGTAGTACTAATGATAAATTAAAAAAAATAAATAAATAATAAAGATAAGGCCTAAATTGTCATTATATCTGGATATGACGTTGCGTTTATTGTATACCATAAACGACTGAATGTTCGATGCGCATGTAAAATGTACTCCCTTGAACCGCAATGGTCAGCTGTCGCATCGATCAGATTTGACTGTATTGGGAGGTATTCATTCAAGTCAGTGCCAATAACACTCAAGATTCATGGTGCGGACGACGATCCCATCAGGCAGGGCTTAGGTCTTGCCACAAAATATGTCAGCTGCCCATTCCAGCTGACCGGAAACGAACGCTGGAAGGGGAGACCAATCCCGTGAACTCATAGAACCCCAACAGATCAACAATAGGACTATAATTGGACTTGTCTGAAGCGATTCATGAGGGACAGCCTTTTCCGAGGTGCAAAGTAGACCGAGCAGAAGTTAAGCAACAGGATAACGTTTCGACCAAAAAGAAGGACTCATCAAAGCAAAAATGAAATGAGCGCAATCAGTTTCAGAAAATAAAAAAAAACGCTTTCCTTTTTTTATGAACTGTCTGTACTTCGAAAACTAGTTAATACTGCGTCTACTATTTACACACAGATGTATCAATGAAGAAATCGCCCAATTTTGATTTACAGTTAACATAACTACTTTGGTGCGTCAGTCTTCAATATTCCCGCAAGATAAAGAAAAATAAATTATGGTTGTTTTACATTAAAATTTTCTTCGAATACTCATCTGGGGACCCAAGTAATGGATTACGGATAGGCCTTATTATACAGGTCACTTTATGATTGAGTCGACTTAAGGCTTGGATCTAGATCACACATAAGGTCTAAAACAAATTGCTTGATATGTGATTTACATATACATTTTTGCTTTCCGGTTTATATGACATATACTACAGGCCGTAATCATTGTCCTTTTTCTTCCTATAATTAAGGAGCTTCGAGACTCCAATGATACAGTTTTGCGCACATAAAATGATCAGATACCAATTGGTTCAGCTGAAACTATGATACCTCACATGACGAGTTTATTTTCTTGTTCTCTTTCCCTTTTTCAAATTAATAATAATTCCGCGACATACAATCGTGTACGATAGCAGTTATTTAAAAAAAATGTCATTTTGCCATCTACCCTTATGTCATCACCATCATCACCACCATTGCCTTCTTCTTCTTCTCCTCCTCCTCAGTAACTGTCCTCCGGTGTTATTGGTCAAATATTCATACGAACTGGATTTCCGTTTTTCATGTTTCCTACATTTGTAAGCCCAACAGTAACATGTAGGGAATAGGAAATAAAAGTTTAGGGAACAGAACAAAATAAACTGATTCAATTTAACCAAGTTAACATTAAAGTGAAAATGTGGAAGAGTAAAGTGAAAATGAAAGTGGAATTTCCCCCACCACGACCACCACCAAGAATAAAAACCAAAAATAACGAAAAAAACAACAACAAAACACTGATTTTCTGACTAATGGGTCTTCTGACTAATGGGCCTTCGAACAAAAAGGTAGGCACTAAAAGTACTATGAATTAATTATAATGAGGCGGCGACTTTTCAGCCAACTCATTCTATAATTTCCAACTGACAAGAGTTTGTTTGTTCTTTACAAACGCAATTTGCATGTCATAGAATTTTCGAGTTAACTCTCTGTCTCCAATGGCACTAATCACTCAAATCTTACACACCATAAAATTAGAGAGAAGAAATATCTGCAGAAAAAAAAGCTAAAACGAATCTAACATTGAAGTCAGCATGAATCAGATTCGAACCTCAGACTGTGGCAAGGTGAGCGAATGCCATGCGCACACTACCTCAGTGCTCCCATACAATCATCGTTTTCAATCATCATAATTAATTGTGTGGCACTCTTCCTATTTGACCTCGTCTCTCCAACCTGTCCGTTGTTTGTGTCCATTCCATCCAATCTGACTCGTGATCAATTCACATTATCACGATGTACCAATATAACCAGGGCTGACCAAGGCAGAAACGTGAAGGCGTGTGGGACCATTTTCAGAAGCGATTCGATATTATAGTAGACGAACACTCTGAGGCGTACTCGAAGCGTATGTGAGAATTTTACCAAAACACGTTTTCTTTGCCACTATTACAATCAATTATCTCACGGAACCTATCTACCCTTTGTGGCATCTTCTAAGATCAACTCTTGAAGAAGAAAAAAAGCGCATTTATCAGCGATATAGAAGGTAGGAGAAGCTGCCCTTCAAAGCTCGCCGATTTCATCTTCTCCGGGTCTGATAAAGGGACAACTACGTTGTGTCTTGCAAATGGAAATATAGAATATCGACACTGGTGAAAGAGGTCAGACAAGAAGACTAAACTGCTTCCCTATCAATACTGAGAGGAAAGACTTTTGTCAATGCTGTCTACTCCCGCCGTCATCGCTTCAGCATGGAGCATTCTATCCCGAGGTCTAGTTTTATTCTTTTATATTATATTAATAAAAAAAAATGTAACGATGCCCCGTTCCATTTAATCAGAGTAAGTCCACAATCAACACGTACATAGGGCTCTGATCAAGGAAATGGAGAAGCTGAGAAAATATTGACTCATTCCGAAGGGTATTAGGTAACAAGTAAGCCCTGAATACCTTCAGTCACGCATGTGCGTGTTTTCTGGATGCTCGATAAAATAGCATCTTGGCGTCAGTGTCCTCCATTCTCTTCTGCTCTCGTCCCATTCTCTTTTCCAGCTCTCGTCAAAGCCCTGAGCGTGATGACATTACCCTGATGCCCCAACCAAACGTGACAAAACCTTCGAGATTTATGTCTGAACTCTTCCTGTAAAGAAGTAACTGATGACTGTTTTGAGGAAGCGGCAGAATAAGTCGCCATGGTTTTAGAAAAAAAAATGAAAGAATGAAATACCTGTTAAAAATTGAGGGTAAATTCTAAATAAAAAAAAAGAAACAAAATTATGAATTGAAACGACTAGACTATTAATATGCTCAAAGCTTACTATCGAGAACGGTATGGCGGACTAAACTGTATTCGCAACATCAAAAGAATGGAGTAAAAAGTTAAAATAATAATCTTTCGATTTAATCAATGTCATTTTTATCATAAATATCCTTCTTTCTATTCCGTAGATCACATCTTAGTAAATATTAGAAAAAAGTAATTCAACAAAATGCATCCCTGGATAAAATGCGCCTTCAAATCTTTCTTGCAGTGATATTTTTTGTTTTCTGACCTTTTACAGACACTTAATAAGAGAACTCGATATGTGGGTCTATTAAACGAGAAAGCTTTTTCACACAATTTCATTTCCGAACTCAGAGTAATTGGTGGATGATAGCTGTGTTGGACATTGAGGAGATTTTGCATTAGCCAGTTGTTCAATACTAATTCAATACTCAAGTTAGGACTTGGACCCTACACCAGCGATCTTAAAAGTACTCAGAGCCACAGAAGATCTTTTGAGACTGGCATTATGTGGTCTAGAGATCTTGATTTCGAATTGTTTTGATTCTATTTGCCGGATGGTTATAGAACACAGCAGATATAATGTAATAGTGAATATAGTGTTTTTAAAAAAAATAAGATTCGGATATTACTGTACAGAAACGTAGTCGATTTGGAATAAAATGTGAGAGGAGCGCATGAAGAATGTCACATCGGGATGGTTGTTTTAAAAAAACAAAACAGAGGAAGCAAAATGATACCGTCGTGAGCACCTCCAACAGACATCCGATTTCGGCTTTGTAGAAAGTATTTCGAGGCACGTGCCTAGAGACGATTCATTTCAAGGTTTCAAGTAGGGTTGAACGTCAATCTCCGCGATTCCTCACTTATTTGGATTCAGATGGATTAAGCAAAGTTCAAGTGGGCGGGGCTATCCCCGTCCAATGACGTAGGCATCAAGATTTTCTCATTACTGGATCCCCGTAACACGACATTTTTTTTTTTTGTTTTGCGTCGACTGCAAAGTACACACTGTACCATTGTTCCCCCTTTCGCAAGCACGTGACATGTTTTGGATCATACTAAACTGAAAATAACCATCAGAAAGAGAGAGAGAGAGAGAGAGAGAGAGAGAGAGAGAGAGAGAGAGAGAGAGAGAGAGAGAGAGAGATATTCTTTGTTGACAACAAGTAATCAGCCATTACACTTCAATGATCTCTATTGTTTTAAAAGTAAAGGTTTACAACCAAAAGGTTGCTGACAGTATTAGCATGTAGCAGTTAGTCATCCCCTGCAGCATGAACACGTAGATTAACTAGAAGTAACAGATAACTATCTTAAAAGGCGGGGAGTGACAGAATGAAATTGTGTATGTTACGTCATACCAAGTCATAATAATACTCATTGAGAGCTCTGCTTACAACCTAACACGTTTGACATCTAAATCTATTGCCCGAACCATTTTGACTTGCTTCATCATTTTTCTCTAACAATATTGTAAATTGTTTGATTTCATGCACTGAATGACATTTTCCTGTGGGACCATGGCAGCCATGAAAATGTGTTATTATATTATATAATAACATAAAGGATTAAAAAAAGAACAATATTGTTCATGTATCTAAATCATGAAAAGTGACCTGAGACATTATTAGAAGATCTGAAAGAGAACAGCACTGTTCATATATCTAAATAATGAAAACTGACCTTTTTAGCCATGGTCTCAACCTAAGCCACCATAGGAACAAGCCTAGCAGCTGGTCACGTTGAAGGCTGGCAATGGAAAATAATCTCAAACCAAATATTTTTGCTCCATAACAACAAGCGGCCTTCAATGTCCAGCTGCTAGGCTTGTTCTTATGGAGGCTTAGAACTCAACTGTCTGTCAAAGGTATGTCTATTCTTTTGCTTATCCATCTACCTACCTAATTATCATTCCCATGATATGGCTGTTGATAGATTTATCTATTTTCTTACACTGGCTTCTTTGCCTGTTCATAATATTCAACTGATTGGGGTAAAATCAATATCAACCAGCATCAACTTCTAGGGGTTAGATTTGAAATTACTATAAATCTTATCACAATTGCGAGTAAAGAAAAGCTGATGAAGCCTTGGTGAAGTTGGCTTTAATGCTAAAAATTTGATCAAAAATTACTCTAAAGAGTAAAAAACCAAGCCCATAAACATTGACAAAAAGAGCTCATACTAAAAAAACAAAAATGACTTCACAGGACAACATAATTTGGAGAAAAGTTTCAAAGACTGAGATGGAAAAAAAATAAAATAAAAGAAGTGCGAAATTCAAACGCACGATAAAATTTTGTTTTTC
>JAOXNP010031134.1:0-10996 GCA_028571245.1 Chromodoris orientalis
ATCTTCATCAGTTATCATTATAACTTGATCCACTTTTCATCTTTTCACCGAACAAAAATTTGCCCCTTCTTTACAGACAAAGAAAAAAGTGAAAGTGCATACTTTCATGTTTTAGCTCTTGTGAGTCACTAAGTTGGAAAGGACTTTAATCCTTTCTAGCATTGATTTTACACATAATCACATTGACCTCAAAACACTCGCATCTTTCAGGCTGTTGTCAATATGTTTTTCAAGTGAAACTGTGGTTTGATAAAATTTTTGTTATGGTTGCCACAAAAGACAGATGTTCTTCATAATGGATACTTAAATTGTTACCAAGGAAAGTGCAAGGAATGTTGAAATTTCCAATTCTGAATGAATTGGTCAACAATTCTCTCCTGCTTTTTCTGAAGAGGATGCGTTCAGTTTTGACATCATTTAGCTTAAATTTGATGAAAGCTAGCCATGCTTTTATGTTCTTTATACTTTAGCGCCTGTGAGAATTTCATCTGTTTTTTGTGTTTCTTTCTCAGGTTAAGCACCTGGGTCAAAGCTCATGGCCATATGGCTGGTAAGGAGTACAACTTTGCTATCACCACATTTAGAGCCATGGAACTCAAAGTAAGTCACGCTTCATGAAATCGACGTCACTAGTCATGGAACTGAGTATCAATTACAGTAGTCACCACTTATTGACCCACCTCCTTATAACCCGCTACTTCTGTGAAACAGAATATTTTACTATTTGAAATACCCCTCTTATAACCGGCTTCTCAGACCACAACTTCACTTTATACTTTATAACCCAATGTTTTTCATTGAACATAACAAAACAAGAAGATTGAAGACAAAGTTTCATGCGAGAGAGCACACTTTGTCAAAACTTTGTCAACTATATCATGAGTGTTTGGCGTGTTCAAGTTTACATTACAGCAAGAACTAAAGTGCCAAGACATTTTCATGCAATAGAGCTGATCACACCTTGGTCAGCTGGTCAACCTAATTAAAGCTCAAGTACCACCTAGGTATGTAAACAAAGGAGTAGAGCTGGCCCTGCCTGCATGGGGAAGAGGAATCTCATTAGTACAGGGTCATAAAAAAAAAAGATGATGTAGGTGTAATTTTGTCAATGTTAACGCGAGATTACAATCGAACAGACACCCAGCAACAAGAGTTGAGAGAGGGACACTCATCATATTTAGTTTTATGACTTGCTATTGTAAAATGTCATGATTGGTGGATTCATTGTCTTTGCAGCCAATCGTTGCTTTGTTTTGTCATTGGCTATGTATAGGAGGTGTGGTCAGTGACTAAACTGCATACCTGTATATATACACTTTACATGCAGCTCATTATGCTTGTACTCAATAGTCCATCTTTAAGAAGAGACATTTGTGTTGCGACATAGGACAAAAACAAATGCATGTATTATCCCGCTTGTAGCTGCGTCTTATAACCCACTCCGGCAAATAACCCAGTTTCTTTGTCACCAGTGAGGTGGGCCATTGAGCGGTGACTACTGTTCAGGCACTATATAGTGCTATAACTATAACATGCAGTCTAGTGTATTTGGAATATTTGATAAATCATACCATTAAAATGAAAAATATACCACTGTGTCACATATATTCTGGCATCGCAATTAAAGCAATAAAGGCAAAATCACTTTTAATATTTTCTATAAAGTTACATACTGTACAAAGAATGTATGTGACAAAGCAGTAAATTGCACATTTTAATGTTATGATTATCAGATATTCCAAATACTGAATGTTAAAGTTATTTATAGTACTATATTATAGACTAAATGTTACAGCACTATATAGTGCCTGTATACTGATGGAGCTACCCATTTCATTATCCAAGCATTATAGTATAGTGCCTGTATACTGATGGAGCTACCCATTTCAATATCCAAGCATTATAGTGCCTGTATACTGATGGAGCTACCCATTTCATTATCCAAGCATTACAGTGCCTGTATACTGATGAAGCTACCCATTTCAATATCCAAGCATTATAGTGCCTGTACACTGATGGAGCTACCCATTTTATTATCCAAGCATTATAGTGCCTGTGTACTGATGGAGCTAGGAGCTACCCATTTTATTATCCAAGCATTATAGTGCCTGTGCACTCCCTCCTTATTTTATAGCATTGTTATCTTTCCATTGGAGATGTAAGTTCTTCTTTTGACCTTTTATCCTTAATGATCATTTGCAGTTTGAATGTTTCAACAAAACAAAACAAAAATCTAGAAAGACATTGGGAATTTAAGAGTTCAACACCATATTTTTATCTTTCTTTACACTTTTAGGTTCATGAAAAAGATGTCATCGGCATTGCCCATCATCCCCATCAAAATCTGATTGGAACATATTCAGAAGATGGTCTTCTCAAGTTATGGAAACCCTAATGGATCGCATGAACAATAGAATTTCGAAATTTTTACTTCTGGCATCAACCCAATTTTTAAAAATGCATTTCAAAGAGGAGTCAGTACATGTAAAGTTACAGAAAAATATTCTTGTGGCAGTTTTGATTCAGCTGTGACAATCCTAATAAAGTAAAATATGCAAAAGTTTTACATTTAATTCTTCATTTGAGGAGGGAAATGGATGAAAAATAAGTAACAATTATGGGCTGGTTCGGTGTCCCAATTTAAGTTAAAAAAGTTATGCCACAGCCAGAACCCGATTTTAGTGAGTGAAGTGTGATCCAGTTACCATTCAGATTCTTTTCTTTTTTACGATAAGATAGTGAATACAATGAAGATAACAGAAAAGCCCGACAAAAACTGAAGGCTGCTTACATGATAGAGATCATCCAGGATCCCTCTACCAACCTGAATTTATCATTAAATTACAGTGGAGGTCACTTATAACGAGGTCGTCGGGACCAACGTGATTACCTCGCTATAGTTATAGCCGACTCTCGTTATGTATGCGATCATAGACAAAGGACATACATGTAAGGGTTTCGTATCGTTTTACATGTATTTTCCCTCAAAATTACATAAATGATGACAGAATAACTGAATTTGAACAAAAATTGTACACTTGTGAATGAAACGCACTGACCCCAACCCCTCACGCCATACAGCCAGGAAGAACCGAGTATAAAATTTTAATTTTGCTGAAGGACGAAGTCACAGACCATTTTCATGAGGAAGATGAGGAGACAATTTGAAGTTTCAAATGTTTTTTAAATTTTTTTTTAGGTTGCACTCTGTTCGATTTCATGAGTTTGATAGATTGTTTGTACTGAAGGTGAAGAAGCAGTGTGAAGTTGTATGAAATGTTGGTATACTCTGTCTCGGCCCTAAGCTATCAATCGAAAATCCACTTCTCTACAACTGAAGGCAATGGAAACACACGGGGATGGGCGTTTGAACTGACACGCAGGTTGTTACTCATTACATTGTACATAATATTATGATGTGTAGTTGTCATACAGGAGATGTGTGATGTAGGTACCGATATAATGTATTGAGGTATGGGGTGGCTTAGTGCTGTTATTTATGCCTTCACACAAGTCGACTGGGGGCATAGACCTCATTATAGGCGACCTTTCGGCAATTAGGACCTCGTTGTTGGTGATCATGATTACAAAGGATAAATAAGGAAAAATAAATGGGGATTTGTGTTGACCTCGTTATAGCTGAGTTCTCATTATTACCGACCTCACTATATGCGACCTCCACTGTATAATCCAAATACAAACATTATCTTACAGCAAGATGCTGCTACTGTTCACACTTGTCCCGCAACGTTTATCTTTCTTATCAGTGAATGCCATTGACGTCATGAAGAAAAATGAATGGCCATTCCATTCTCTTGATTTAAACCCATTGGACTAGTTTGTATGGAATTCCTTGAATGAAAAGATATATAAGCCTACTAAATCAGAGAATACCCTTCACAGAGGAATCTCTTAAACAAACATTTATGACCAACTAAATCTAAATGAAATCAGAAATGCAATATCAGGCTTTAGTTTTCCTATTAAAGAATGTTTTTGCCACGAAAATGGTAAACAAAAATAAAAAAACCTTTTGAACGAAAGTTCCCACATATATATGAGCCATTATCAAAAGGTGGGTCTGTGCAAAGGTCACCCTTTTTAACAGCTTTGTTTAGAAAAATTATTGGACTTATAGTCTCTTCATTTTTGAATGAAAATAAAGAAGAATGATAGAAGATATTTATATTATGATAATAGCATTATTTATGTGTCTATTCAGTTTTGCCCTCAAAAACAATAAAAAGTAACAAAAGTACTATTTTTCACATCTCCTTATTGTCACTTTTCACCATACCAAGTTCAGCACTATTCAGTTTTTTTTCCTCAACCCAAGTCTGTTTTCAAATACAATGAAATTTTTAAAATGTGAGAGAAATATTAGACCCATCCGCGTAGTTTTCGTATGTTTGGAGAGGTCTAAAGTGTCAATCTCGTACAACACAGATTTGTTTTTTTATGACATGTTCATACCCGTCTTTAGAGAATGGCTCATATTAAGTATCATAGACAAGCTTTCACTGAATCTCTGAGTGGACATCCTTGGAGGCCAAATGCAATGCCAATCTTTTTTTTTTAATATCATTCCTTGTACACGTAATCTATTATGAAACAAACATTTCTTGGATGACACTTTAGATGGTCTGATTCTAGTCTTTATATATCTCAATAACAGCAACAAGGGATGTATAAAACCTTGTCCTTGACATATCCCCATAGGAAAAAGTCAAAGGGGGGTAATGTGTGGGGATGTTGGTGGCTAAGACTTGTAACTATCATCTCTTCCAATCCACTTGTTGGAAAAAACTGGTATTTGAGGAAATCACAAACAACTTGTCTCCAGTGTGGCAGTGCACTGACTTGATGGAAGATAGCACAGGGCTGTGTTTATTTGTTTTACATTTTACTAAGTAAAGAAGTGTGACTAGACTTTTAATCACAAATCTTACATGTAACAATAACTTCCTTGAGGGAGGTGTATGAATGAAGAATGTAATCTGACTGTTTGCTATATTTACTTGCTTTGTCTTTGTTTCAGGGCTGCATGGACATTTAGTCAACAACATTTTGATGATTTTGAAAGGGTCAGTATAAGTTATATGGAAGTGTCTTCTGAGACCATGATTTTGGTCTTCCTAGATTTTAGTTTTAGGTATGATTATGAGCCATTACTAAAACTTCACATCCAAAAAGTGGACATTGACATGAAAAATTAATCAAAGACAAAAAGGAATAAAAGATATTGTGAATAAAACGTTACTACTTGAGGAATATGATGCACTAAAGTTGGGAGCTCAAGATCGCACCATTTTTGATTAGGAAGTGATTTTTCAAGTTATATTGGACTTTCTGCAATGGCTATACACCGTAATATCCCTCATAAGCACACTGACCCTAATAACCGCACCCTTTAGTTTTTGGGAAAGAAAGGAGCTTGAGTTATGGAATAAACAAAAAACGACAAAACAATTTTGTTAATGCATGGAAGACGACACTATGCTTTACGCGCCCTATCTTTAAATCCTTCAAAGCAACACATAAAATGATACAAACACCACCACTTTTTAATTAAAATGCCATACTTTATTGAATAGTGTGGAGACATGCACCAGCTAGTTTATTGGTGGTCTCGCTACCCACCATTACCCATCCAACAACACTTTAACCAGGCCAGCCACAGGGGCATCGAAGACGCCCGCGTTCTTGTCCTCCGCTCTTGCATCGGTGGCCCTTCCGCCAGAAAGTGCATTGAAAATCGCATGATTTTCAATCTTCAAACCATGCACCCTAATGGCATCAACATTTCTCACTCTTTCCTCTCGTAGCCACCTTAGCCTTTACTACCTCATAATATGGGGCAGATCTGTAGGCCTTGGCAGTGGTGGGGATGATAAAAACCCTACATCTTCGCCTCCCCTTCCTCCTCTTCCTTCATCATCATCATCTTCTTCTTCTTCTTTTCTCCATCACCATTAATATAATGGTAATAGTAATGGTGGTGGCGGTGATAATAATGTTATTATGATTATTTCCCGGGTGGCACATTCTTACTCCACTGCATTTCACGACGTCTTTTGACGTCTCACTTCCCTTCCCTTCCGATATAGAGCCGATGGTTCCCATACATGGAAGGCTTCCTACGCATTCCACGTACCCTTCACACATCGTTACTATAAATTATAATGCACCAAGGGACTTTTGTATCCCTCTCCAGTGAACTGGGCACTGGATGTCCGTCTTCCGTTGGGTCTGGGGCGGATCGATTCGGGTGACGTGATCCTCATTCTAGCATATGCGGCCCCGCTTCAGATCGGGTTCTTCTTATTTATTTATTTATTTATTTATTTATTATCTATTCATTTATATATTTATCTATTTATTTATTTACCATCCTTTAGTTATGTATGTATTATTTATTTATTTAGCTATTTATTTATTTATCTATGTTATTTATCAATCTATTTATATTTCTTATTCTTTAATCTTATTCATTTATTTATTTATTTATTTATTTATCTATCATCTTTATTTACTTTTTAAAGAAACGATCATCACTTTGCAGATGCTCGCTTTCGTTGGGACTGGTATGACTGCGGGGCACAGGTGTTAGCTATGCCACCTATACATTTCATAAAAAACACGGTGTCTTATGATACATAACACCTTCTATTTGAGACAGCTATGTTGCCTGATTTCCGTACTACAAACGCGGTTGACGGCAACCAAGTCTCTTCAGTGCTCCTCCCGCTATTATCATCAGATCCCTATACGAATCTTTATCTCATACCTAGTTTTATACTATATTGTGGATACTTATTTATTTATTTATTTAGTCATTTATTTATTTTTATTTACTTATCCATTTATTAATTCATGAGTTTTTTATCATCTCAATACTTATTTATGTGTTTCTTCATTTGCTGCATTGATTTCTTTTTTCTTTTCTCTAACTTATTTTCCCATTTACTTATTTATTTAAAACCCTGACTCTGACCTTAGGGGTCTGCCTTGCCTTTGTGACGATTCGGTTTCCTCGATCTTTCCTGCCCACATTCCTCCTGCGGTTTATCGGATCTTCCTGTGCCTTGTTTTGTCGGTCTGACGACCCACCTTGGCATTAAATCTCTAATAAGAGAATCTCACATAGGCTCGATGCCACTAGCATCACCTACACCTCAGGTGAACCCGCAAGGATAATACGTCTCTCTTAACCCTGGCAATTAGCACATTGCCTTGGATCACACAGCATATCGCTAGATCTTGATCACGTGTACAGAGACTTCAATAACCCTAGCTCTTGATCACGAGTACAGACTTCAATAGTCGTTTTTTTTTGTTTTTTTTTGTTTTTTTTTAAATTGTTTTGGTGTTGTTTTTTTGCTTCTGTAATTCAAAATTCCTGTTTTACTTTCATTCACTCTGTTTTTACCATTGAATATGACATTAGAAAGCATAACCTGGAACTACTTTATTTGACTCAGGGGGGAAAGAAAATGATTCACGTCCTGCAAGCATCTTTTAATTATGAAGCAGGCTTTGATATTTACTCTGTCTGGACACAGTATTCACCCTGTTGTTTGTTCTTTTTTTTTATTTCACAATGACATCAGGGTGTCATTCAAGTGGAGAGGAAGTTAGGAGGCCGTTTGTTGGACAAACCCAAACAGATTCCATTCCAGGATGGTGGGAACAACCTGTGCCTCACTGTAGAAGAAATGTCTACCGGTTGGAGAAGCAAACTTGCTGCCAATTACCAGGTAATTTCAAAAAATTTCTGGTTGAATAATAATCAAAAGTTTTGGGGATTTTTTCTTGCCACCAACAGTAATTTATGATTCAAATCAGTTGGCCACCTTTTCAATAAATACAATATTTTCTGCATGAAAAAGAACAGGCTTGACAAATTGAAGTTCTTCAAGGAATCAACAGTTCAGAGCATCAGATATTCTATGGAGATGAAGAAGAGTGGCAGGCATTGTTTATATGTATATATAAATGATAACAGGATATTTATAAAGTTGAAGGGTAAATTTATAAGACAGTTGCCTATCCAGCAATGACAAATGGCCTATAGACCAAGGCACGTTAAACAAATAGCTGGAGTTAGAGTCAGAGCTTGCATGGCTTAAATGAAGATTCTACATTCTGACTGGGTTTAACGAGGTTATACAAGATCAGAAATGAGTAGATTAGAGGGAATTCATCGGTCAGCAGGTTTGGAGACAAAGTGAGAGAGCTTGGATTGAGAAAGTTGACTTTTTTATGCTTGATTACTGCAGACTTAGCGTATTTTAGAATTGTCTTGGAAATGTAGTCATTTCTTGAATAATATGGATTTGAGAAAGGCTCAGAAATTTTTTTAAACAACATAATTATGAGCATCAGTACATTAATACCATAGCCATCAAGTCTGATATAAACCCATGATTACAATGAAACATTAGGTTATGGACTAATTTACTCTCAGTCTAAATTCACAGATTCTTGGCTTGTCATATAATCTTGAAATCACAATGTAATTAGATATTATAGAAGAAAACCCTGATGTTGTATATTACAGGAAATTCCTTTCCGACATATTTGGAGTGGCAACCAGAACAATCTTCACTGTTCCTTTAGTCTGGAGCTTCAAGACAGGTCCATCTCAAAACTGGCATGCAAGATACAAGTATATCAGAAGGCCATGTTGAATAACAGGCAGACACTGTTGATCAATTGTAATCTGAAAGACGTAAGTGATATTTCTTCTCCTTTACTCAGGCACAGTAAACCAAAGAAATAAACAATATATTTGTACTTTACCTATGTATCACAAAAAAAAAGTAAGCTGAACCTCTTTACTTTAAGACAGAAAGTTTATTTCCACTTCCGCTTCACTTCATCTCCTTCTCACTTGTTGACATCAGGTTGACTTGTTCTAAAGATTCAAAGTTCAGCTTTTGTTTTTGTGGCACTGTTTTTTATCCACAATTTTCGACCTCATGGAAAAGTTTGTTTAAAAAAGCAATACAAATCCGAGTAAAGTTGCTCAAATGTCACGGCTTACCAGCGCCACAATGATTTTCCAAAATGGACCCATGTCGCAGGAAAACGATTATTTTGCATGTCCCGCAATTTGGTATTGGACCATGTCAGAAAGTCCTCCGTTGAAATTCAGCAAAGAAACGGATAACATTGGAATTCTGAACAACTGTGTTGGCGGTAGTAGTAGTAGTAGTAGTAGTAGTAGTAGTAGTAGTAGTAGTAGTAGTAATAGTTAAAAATGAATGGCAACCGTTATGGCAACTTTTGCCATTTTTTGTGGCAACTTTTGGCAAATTTTGGGCAAAAAAAAATGGCAACAAACGTAGATGCTAGCTTTAAGGACATAAATGCCCATTATTTGTGGGTTTGCTTTATTCTTTTTATTTAAATAGATGGATGGATGAAGAAAAAAAAACAAGAACAAGAAAAACAATAGAATGTTTTTGAAAAAAATCAACTCCACTGAGAGAAGAGATTTACTGTCAATGTCTTTTTCATATTTCAATGCCATATCAATCCTTCTTTTGTCAATCTAAATTATCAATATCATATAAAGACATTCATCTTATTTGTTGTTTTTTTTTCACTTATTCAGAACTCCTTAAACTGTATTGGTTCTACCAACACTTTGAAGCAGAGATCTTCAACTGTGAACACGGCATCCTCCACTGCCAGCTCGGGCTTTCATTCTATGGTCACTTTAGACCCCTCAGCACAAGTCTTCAGGTACTAATAAGCAATATATAATCCGTAGAAAATCATTGATCGTTTAAGAATGGCTGCAACAGTGTACATTTCGTTAAGATGAATGTGGGTGAATAAATAAATGTATTTAATTTATTAAATGTTAAAATTATTGTAATATGACACAATACTCACTACTTTGAATTTTATATGATGTGTCCAATATCAATTTGGATTTATTAAAAAATTGCCGTTTTGTTTCTCTTAATGTTTTATTTCCATGCATGAGAAAAGACAGCTAACCCTTAAGGGGTCAAATGTTCCTTCTACTGAGTGGTTATTTGGTGTCAAAGATCTCTTGTGCTTTGACTGGTAGGCCTACACCAGCCCTTACATTGGTCAAACAGATAACATTCTCTTTGTAAATATAATAATACTGTCAGTTTGTAATGATGAGACTGCTGTTTTGTTTTGTTTTCTTGTTCTTTTCTTTTTTTTAAACAGAAGAGAAATTTAAGTAGCCTTAATGAGAGGACATTAGGCCACCAGCTCTGTATGAATTAGATATTTAAAAAATCAAGAGAGTTGCAGACATGTACCTAGCCTTCTTTTACCCACTGTGAAGTAACCGATTTGTTCACAGAATATTAATAAATTCAACTTTTATTTTCTGCACCCCAGGTTACCGTCCCACATCAAAGACCACTTGTGTATGCTGTTGGATCCTCCTAATGCCAGGGGAAATGACTGGAGAATGTTGGCTCAGGCCCTCACTGTAGATAGGTCAGCTTTGGCAGTTTGTTTTCATACCATGCTTTTAAGTATTCATTTGGGTGTGTTATGATTACTATGAATTACTTTTTTGACATTTTTTCCTTCCCGTGTTATAAATCGTTATATCTTTGTGGGGGTTTTCTTAGTCCATTTTCTTTTCTTTTTTTTGGGGGGCCTCCCTTCTTTTGAAGCCCAATAAGAATCTTTAGACTTTTTAATGACATTGCTGACAGCAGAAATAATATGTGTTACGACAACAAAAAGTGGTTATATAGCCTATAACTCTCCACTCAACTGTTAATTCCTAATAGGCAAGACGGATTCAGTTCAGTGTAAAAGACATTGTGATCTTTTTTTGAATTCTGCTTGTAAAATGTAATCTTGTCAGCATTTACCTTGAGAGGTAAACCCAAAACTGCTTTGTTGGTTATGTGTAGTGTGATGTATGACCGAAGACAAATCGTCGGTGTCGCAAGCAAACCACTTAAGTCCATTTCAACACTTTTTAGCAGTA
>JAOXNP010032245.1:0-10996 GCA_028571245.1 Chromodoris orientalis
TATTGCACCATTGTTCTTGTTTACGTTAAGACACTTATATACACCCACTTAATTGAACTCTGGGACATATTCTTATATAAACCCCTAGACACCAGAGCCAATACCACAAAGCTATTCCATTATGACAGCCCAGTGGGCTATTAATTTATGTCCCTAATATCATATGTGAGTACTCACAGAGATTGGTGTTCTCAACCGGTACCAGAGAGAGTTTTTTTTTATAAAGTTTTTTTCAAAACTCCACACGCCTCATATATAACCTTCCAAAACTCTACTCGTCACAATAATAAATGTTAAAAATTTGGTATAGCTGACTAATCTCTGAATATCTCCTGATCCTTATTTGCTGCTAATTGTACCTCCTCCCTGAATTTGCCCTGACAAAAGTCTTCATTCAGCCTCTACCATCTTATATTGGCCTCAGCCACCACTCTTTCTTTTTTCCGCCTTTATGTGCATCTTACATAATAATACCGTACCGTTTTACAATACGATGTTGAGTGGTCACACTCTCTGCTGCTATCACTTTGCAATTTCTAATATCCTTCAGATTATCCCTTTAACAAAAAAAAAAAGGGGTTTTCCCTGTCAAGTTAAAACAGGTATAGACCCATTTCCATTCTCTCTGTTGTCTCTAAACCTCCAGAACACCACTGTCATGCTCACTTGAGTCCTTTTCTCGACACCCATAATCTACTGGATCCCAACCAATCGGTTTTAATGTAAATCACTCCTGTGAATCTATTAAAGCTTCCTAATCAATGAGAACATTAAATAAACGAAAGTAAAATGACCGGGGCTATTTTTGTCGACTTCTCGAAAGCTTTTGATCTTTGTAAACATGACGTTCTATTTAACTCATACCTACCGACTGAATGCAATAAGTTGTTGCATCTAGTAAGCTGTCTTCATCTCTTCCGGTCGCGTTGGGTGTCCCACATGGATCTATATTAGGCCCACTTCTCTTTCTCCTCCCTATCAAGGACCTTCCTCTAAACATACCAAATTCCGAATTTGATATATTGGCTGACGACACTGCAGTAAGCAAATTTCGTTTCAAATCTACGTCAACTAAACTAAGATCTTAACATTAGCTTATCAAACGTAGCTCAGTGGTGCTTAAATAAACAAAATGGTCTTAAATGCTGCCAAGACAAAATACATGTTGATAGCTACTAGACAAACGTCGGTGCTGCAGCGACAGTTGTACAGTACGGCGGATTTTACAGTATATCAATTTGCACAGATGCGCCACACGTTGATCCATTGACAAACTGTGATTAAAATAAACTCCCACATTTCTTGCTCTGTGCGAAAGTGCCATCTTTACATCATTGACACAGGTAGA
The DNA here is from genome assembly GCA_028571245.1 of Chromodoris orientalis. Lineage (NCBI taxonomy): Eukaryota > Metazoa > Mollusca > Gastropoda > Nudibranchia > Chromodorididae > Chromodoris > Chromodoris orientalis. Next base: position 1,349 of record JAOXNP010032245.1, read on the forward strand.
ATTTTCTTGTAGGAGATTTTGGCATTCTTTGGATTGCAAAACAGAACCTATTTAGTCATAGTTCATTTTTAATTTATTTGCAATCATACAGTTTTTCACATCTTCAATACAACATTCCATAGATGCTAAGAGGGATGCTGTATTGTTTGGTTTTTGGGACGAAAATAGTTGAGTATTGTCGGCGTACATATGATATTTGATGCTGTGTTGTTTACCTAATGGTTGCATATACCGTGTGCACAAAATTGGTCCAAGTACAGATCACTGAAACACACCAAAGTCAAGTGAAAAACTCGATGCAAACCATTCACTTGAACTGATTGTATTCAACCGATCAGGTAAGACTCGAACCATCTAAGTACTGTTCTCGACATTCTAAAGGATCTGAAAAGGAGCTCAACACGAATTGAGTTATCAACTGTGTCGAACGCCGCACTCAAATCCAGGAGAGGGGAATAGGGATGTTACCTCTATCGGACTCACACAGTAGGTCACTTTGAATCTTTAACAAAGCAGTTTCAGTATTGTGGAAATGTCTGTATGCGGACTGTTTGGGTTCATATAAGTCGTATGTGATAAGGTGTATTCTAAGCTGAGTTTTAACATTTTTTTCCCAACACTTTGATAAGAAAGGAAGATTTGAAACAGGTCGGAAATTCTTTTAATCATTACTAGATCTAGAAATTGTTTTTTTTAAAGAACTGGGGTGACAACTGCATGTTTAAAGGGAAGAGAAACTATTCCTATCTGAAGTGAAGCATTACTAGTGATTACGGGAATGGGGGCATCAGCATGGCTAATTAACAGTACAGTGGTGTTGTAGTCCATGATCCAGCGGGCGTGAACCTCACCCCCCCGGGGGACATTTTGAGACATATACCATTAGAAAGCTTATAAAATTCTCTATCAGATCCCGGTTGTCTCCACATCAAAAAGTGACCACATAAGAGAGTTACAGCCGATTTTCTAGTTATTTCCCCTTATATAAGTCATTTAATTTGTTCAACTTTGAATAATTATTTCTCCCTTAATTTTGGTTGTATTGAAACATAACTGACTTTGAAATACATATCTATCATTTTAGAAGTTTTTAGGTTACTCTGTGACATTCTTGAAGTAATTGATTAATTTTTGTGACATATTTTAAAATGACACATAATTTACAAATTCAAGGGAAATAACTCGAAAATAATTTTCCTGCTCTTTTCATGTTTAATAGGTTAATTTATGGTGTTTACCAGTCATGCAGTATTATATTAGCAAAATTTCTAAATTTTTTGTTTGTTTTATTTTTCAGATGCCTTTATTAGTTCACAAGTCAACACAAAACTAACAATTAAACATGGACGAAAAACCAATTAGATTCAAAAAGTTATCTAGCCGAAATCGGAAATCATTTCCAGCATCAACTCGTTTTTGTATCATTCATGATTCTTCTGTTAGTAAAAACGATGAAATAAAACAATTAACTCTAACCTCGTGGAATAAAATACAACAGACGATTTCATCTCAGAATTTGTCCAGTTGCTCGACCAGCACTTTCAATAATATTTGTGATAATATTCCTTCACACCCAAACTATAACACCCACGGCTTCCATCGAAAATGCTACCAACGTTTTATCAACATAAAAGTTTCTCGTAAAAGAAAAGTTGAAGATAAAGATGGTGACTGTGTTTCTGTCAGAAAAAGACGTCCGACTGGAGAAATGGTATTATTCCCAAATGAATGTATGTTTTGTGAAAAAAATGAAAAATGGATCGTACGTAAAGGAAAAGGTGTTAATCAACGGGCAAAGCTTGTTAAATGTCAGACAGAGGCAGCAGAAAACAGCATAAAAGAAGCAGCGGCCAGAAATAATGATGAATATATGATTGGAAAAATTACTGGAATTGACTTAATTGCTAAAGAAGCCCAATATCATGACGAATGTCGAAAAGCCTACATACGACCGAAACATGTACGAAAGTCAAATAACCAAGATGATATCGATATGAAAGATGCTCACGATAAGGCATTTGAATACTTAAAAAACTACATTGAAAACCAGATAATTAATAATCTATACGTGGAAAGAATTTCTATGCTAAAAGGAAGATACTTGAAATACATGGAAGATAACTTTCCAGAACAACACAATCCTAACTATAAAACTCAAAAATTGAAATTCAAAATCCAAAATTGGTTCGGAGATCGCATTAAGTTTGTCAGCACATCTGATAATCGAACTGAAATAATATACTGTGATAGCTTATCAACTCCTGAGACTGTATCATATGCTTACGAATGCTCCTCGTCAATGGACAACAAAATCAAAGATGTTGCATTGTTTTTGCGTCGAACAGTGATTGATGCCCACAAACAAGCTCCTCCGATGCAGTGGCCTCCATCAAACGATTATATAAACAGTTCTGATGATATCATTCCAAAACAGTTGTCATGGTTCTTACGGACATTGCTTACTAAACGCCTTACCCCTTCAAGCGAACGAAAAATCAACTCCATCGGCCAAGATGTGTGTTTCTGTATTACCAACGCAGCTTGGCAACTCCCAAAAGCCCTTACACTCGCTATGTCCATACATCACTTAACAGGCAGTGCAAAGCTGGTGACATTATTGAATCGATTAGGACACTGTGTTTCATACATGCGCACACTTGAAATAGAGACAGCAATAGCAAGCAGTATAAACCTATCAAATAATGCTACACCACCAGATATTCTTAAATACGAAAATGTTGTAACACATTTCTGCTGGGACAATTTTGACCTGGCAGAAGAGACGATGACTGGTGCTGGAACGACACATTCAACGCATGGTATTGCTATTCAGGAACACTCTGGCCTCAAATCTTTCCAATCTACTGACACATGCGTACCAAAAACAAAACAACGATGCATAAAATTTGAACGTAAACCACTTCAACCATGTATCTTACCATCTACAAAAGTGGAGCCTACATATGTTACTACGATGCTGAACACCACAACTTTAGAAACCAGCTCGAAAATTGAACTCGAAATCCTGTGGCGGTTTGTGCGAGCTGCAACTATTGCTCCTGGGTGGGGAGGATGGCTAACTATCACATCTTCTGAAAACTCACCACAATTTGTATCCAATATTCAATACATGAAGCCAATTCATCAGTCGCCAACTAGTAATGACACAATTCAGGAGGTCCTGTGCCGGTCAAAGAAAGTCAGTGAAGAGCTGGGTCAGAATTACACTATAATAACATTTGATTTGGCAATGGCCAAAAAAGCATACTCTATTGTGTGGAGCAATCCTGACAAATTTCAGAACGTTTTCATACGACTTGGAACATTCCACATTATTTGCGCATTTATGAAGGCTATAGGAAAGATGATGGAAGCCTCTGGATTTGAAGACATCGTTCTTGAGTCCGGCATGTGTGCAAATGGTTCTCTCTCAGCAGTGATGTCTGGAAAACACTACAACAGAGCTCTGCGCATTCATACATGTTTTGTGGAAGCCCTGGATCGATTGTTATTGAAGGCAGTTATCTGTAATAAACCGTCAGCAGAAAACAAATGGTTGGAATTGAAAATGTCAATTTTGAAATCTAAGGATTTCGAATCAATGAAGCACCTCACATCATGTCCAATTTTCTGGGAATTATCAAGTGAAGTGGAACAAATGAAGCTGCAAATCAGAGCTGGGAAACATGGCAGGACTGCACAATTTTGGTTGCAGTACTATGACAATGTCTGGTATATACTTCAGTTACTTCGGGCATTGAGAGAAAATGATTTTGATATGTATTTAAACTCATTGAAACAAATGACTCCATTATTCTTTGCTATGAAACATCCAAACTATGCACGTTATTTAACTGTCTACATTTCTAGTTTGGAGTACTTGGAAGTCAACAACATCGAACCCATTCAAATCCTGAAAGAAACAGCACTCAGCTCCAGAAGAACAAATTCAAAAGCATCGGGAGTAGCCATTGACCAAACAATTGAACAAACAATAAATAAAAGCTCCAAATCCATTGGCGGTTTGATAGGCGTAAGCCGAAAGCTTGATGCATACGACAGGTGGTGCATTACCAGACATGAGAGGGTGTTATATGTTGAGGCACTGTCATCATTAGCAGACTTAGAAGGCCGTCTTGATAGCAATAAAGAATTACGCCTTTCAGAGATGACTCGTGGATGCAAAAGCGTGGATAAAATATCGAATGCCATTTCCAGCTACAACAATCCGTTTGATGTTGGTGGAGAACATGTAGTTTGCTTGTCGTCTGGTGTCCAAGCATCGAAAGACATTTCTAAACAGATGGTCACAATATGCAAGGAGGGTGAATTAGAAATGAAAAAGTTTATAAAGGAGCGATTGGAGACACATGAGAAATCTTTTCACGCACCAATAACTGCAAAGAAAATCCAAACATTTGGTTCAATGAAAAAAATGTCAAATTCTGTTCGCAACAAATCCAATAAAGAAATCAAAGTTACTGCACAACGAAATATATACGGACAGTTGATAATGTTAGCTGTTGAGCACCAAATTGATCTCCGTAAGTTGATGTCTTATCCCCTCGGTCCAATTCCATGGACATTGGCAACCAGTGATGGGTCGATGGTAAAAACCAATAAAGCAGTACTGCTCCACAAACTGGAATGTCATGGTTCTAATGTGAATGCTTCCGAAAACGGCAACATTTCAACACACATCATAGATGGAAATGTTATGCTTCATTCACTCATTTCCATTCCGGAAACATTTGGACAGTTGGCTAAGACAGTATTCCTGTGTCTTCCAAAAGTACAAGTTGTTCATTTTGTGACTGATTCGTACAAAGAAAAATCCATCAAATGCACAGAACGTATTCGACGTGGCACATCTGATACAATTACTTTGAAAGGCAGGTCAACAAAAGTACCTCGTGATTGGAAAAGTTTTTTGTGCAATGATGACAACAAGAAGCAACTCATCAAGTTCATTTTCACAGAGTGGTCCAGCGACGAGTATGCGGAGCTGTTAGTTGGGAGAAAGGTCTATGTGGTCTGTGAAGAGGACGTCACTCTACTTACTACCGAGGATGGTCAAATAACTGACCAACTTCCTATTTATCCCTTACAATCCACACAGGAAGAAGCAGACACTCGCATTGTTTTACATGCCAACTTTTCTAAAGTAAATGATTTTGCATCAAAAGTTATCGTGAGGTCCACTGATACGGATGTCTTTCTCCTCTTACTTCATTTTGCTGATGCATTGTCTCCATTGGAAATAGTATTTGATACTGGTGTTGGTGACAAGAGGCGTTTTATCGTAATAAATGATGTTATCCAAAGTGTCAATGGAGATATAATTCAATCTTTACTTGGATTTCATGCCCTTACAGGTTGTGATTCGACTAGTGCATTTCTGAACAAAGGCAAAATTAGGCCGTTTAAAACTTTATGTAATGATCCAGAATTACAGACTGCCATGAAGGATATTGGTGAACACGAAAATCTCACAGATGAAGTTAAATGCCAGCTTGAAAAGTTTGTGTGTAAGATGTACAACTCAGAGCATGAAAGCATCAATGAATTACGATATCAAAGAGTTTGTTCAAAGTTCCATACAAAGAACAATGTTATTTCTCCCAAAAGCAGTACCGACTTAAGCATGTTGCCTCCGTGTCAGCAATCGCTGGACTTGCATTTAAAACGAGTTAATTATCAAGTTCGAATTTGGAAAACAGCTTTGCAACAATTCCCCGAATTACCGCCAGTTGAATTACATGGTTGGAAGCATTGCAACAATGCACTGTCCATTGACTGGGGCGAGAAAATGTTTCCCACAGAGCTGACAGACATTCTTACTTCTGAATCACATATTTCCAACTCAAGTGACAGTGAAAGTAATGATCTCAGTGGAGATGAAAGTGCATATTCTGAATGCTGTTCGAGTTCTGACAACACAAGTGACGAAGATTAGTAAACTTAAAAGAATATAATTTTATCTTAAAAGATGCAACTCAAATATTAAATTGATATTATATGTTCAGCATATTGCAATGCACTAATGAAACTAAATACTTGTATTCAAACACAACCCGCAAAATAGTCCTGTGATTGTTGAACATCAAGGGAGATAATGTAATACTCAAGTACTTTTATTGCATGAAATTATATTGTTGATCACTAAATACAATATAAATGTTCTAAAATAAGATTGTGTGTCCTTTATATAAAAATAACAACAGATACTGAAGTACAGAATATACACTTTAAATTTTGTATGAAAATTTCACATATTTTAACCGTTTCACTGTTTTTAAAGGTCATTAACTTTCATAAGAATTATTGTTTTGCCACGAAATACATAAAAAAAATTCAAAATGTCAGTCTTATTTCAATGATATCTAAATTAACATGTTTGATGCATACTGTATTAATTTTTTGACCAACAGGGGAAATAACTCATTTTTCAAAAATAATTTTGTTTCAAAGGGCCATAACTTTCTTATGTGGTCACTTTTTGATGAGGAGACAACCGGGACCTGATAGAGAATTTTATTAGCTTTCCAATGGTATATGACTCAAAATGTCCCCCGGGGGGGTAAGGGGGGGTCCCAATGGATCATGGACTATTACTACGATTGACAGAGTGTCCGTTTACTACGATTGACAGAGTGACTGTTTAATACGATTGACAGAGTGTCTGTTTACTACGATTGACAGAGTGTCCGTTTACTACGATTTACAGAGTGAATGCTTACTACGATTGACGGATTAACTATTTACTACGATTGATGGATTTAATTATTACTACGATTGACGGATTAACTGCTTACTACGATTGACTGACTGACTGCTGACTTTTGACGAATTGAATCTTTAATATGATTGACAGACTGACTGCTTACTACGACTGACAGATTGACTGCTTACTAAGGCTGACGAATTAACTGCTTACTACGACTGACAGATTGACTGCTTACAAAGATTGACAGATTAACTACTTACTACGACTGACAGATTGACTGCTTACAAAGATTGACAGATTAACTGCTTGCTACAATTGACGGACTAACTGCTTACAAAGATTGACGAATTAACTTCTTACTACGATTGACAGACTGACTACTAACAACGATTGACAGACTGACTTCTTACTATGATTGACAGATTGACTGCATATTACGATTGGTATATTGACTGCTTACTATGATCTACAGATTAACTGCTTACTACGATTGACAGAGTGACTGCTTACTACGATTGAAAGAGTGACTGCTTACTACGATTGACAGAATGACTGCTTACTACGATTGACAGACTGACTGCTTACTACGATTGATGGATTAACTGCTTACTACGATTGACAAAATGACTGCTTACTACTATTGGTTGATTGACTGCTTATTATGATTTACAGATTGACTGCTCACTACGATTGACAGATTGACTGCTTACTACGATTGACAGAATGACTGCTTACTACGATTGACAGACTGAGTGCTTACTACGGTTGGTAGATTGAGTGCTTAATACGATTGGTAGATTGACTGCTTACTATGATTTACAGACTGACTGCTCACTACGATTGACAGATTAACTGCTGACTACGATTGACAGATTGACTGCTTGCGACGATTGACAGATTGACTGCTTACTACTATTGACAGAGTGACTCTTTACTACGATTGATGGACTAACTGCTGACTACGATTGAAAGAGTGATTACTTACTACTATTTTCAGACTGACTACTTATTACGATTGACAGACCTACTGCTTACTAAGATTCATTGAACCAACTGCTTACTACGATTGACGAACCAACTGCGTACTATGATTGACGAACCAACTGCTTACTACGAGTGATGGATTAACTGCTTACAACGATTGACGAACCAACTGCTTACTACGAGTGATGAATTAACTACTTACTACGATTGTTGGATAAACTACTTACTACGATTGACGCATTAACTGCTTACTACGATTGAGAGATTGAATGCTTACCACGATTGAAAGAGCGACTGCTTACTACGATTGAAAGATTAACTGGGTAATACAATTGATGAATTAACTTCCTACTACGATTGTTTGATTAACTGCTTACTACGATTGACATACTGACTGCAAACTACGATTGATGGACCAACTGCTTACTACGATTGACGGACAAACTGCTCACTACGAATGACGGAACAACTGCTTACTAAAATTGACGGTCCAACTGCTTATCACGATTGATGGATTAACTGCTTCCTGCAATTGACGGACCAACTGCTTACTACGATTGACAGAGTGACTCCTTATTGCGATTGACAGATTGACTTCTTACTGCGATTGACAGATTAACTGCTAACTACGAGTGACAGACTGACTGCTTACTACGATTGACGTATTAACTACTAACTACGATTGACGATTTAACTTCTTACTACGATTGAAAGAGTGACTATTTACTACGATTCACAGAGTGACTGCTTACTACGATTGATAGACTGACTGCTTACTACGATTGACAGACTGACTGTTTTCTTCGATTGACAGACTGACTGCTTACTACGATTGACAGAGTGACTTTTTACTAAGATTGACAGAGTGACTGTTTACTACGATTGACAGACTAAATGTTTACTACGATTGACAGACTGACTGCTTACTACGATTGACAGAGTGACTGTTTACTACGATTGACAGACTGACTGTTTAATACGATTGACAGAGTGTCTGTTTACTACGATTGACAGAGTGACTGCTTACTGCGATTGACAGACTGACTTCTTACTGCGATTGACGGATTAACTGCTAACTACGAGTGACAGACTGACTTCTTACTACGATTGACGAAGTAACTACCAACTACGATTGACGAATTAACTGCTTACTACGATTGACAGAGTGACTATTTACTACGATTTACAGAGTTACTGTTTACTACGATTGATAGACTGACTGCTTACTACGATTGACAGACTGACTGTTTACTTCGATTGACAGACTGACTGCTAACTATGATTGACTTAGGTGACTGTTTACTAAGATTGACGGACTGATGGTTACTATGATTGACAGAGAGACTGCTTACTAGGATTGACATAGTGACTGTTTACTACGATTGACAGACTAATTGTTTACTACGATTGACAGACTGACTGTTTACTACGATTGACAGACAGACTGTTTACTACGAGTGACAGAGTGTCCGTTTACTACGATTGACAGAGTGAATGCTTACTACGATTGACGGATTAGCTCTTTACTACGATTGACGGATTAAATGAATATTACGATTGATGGATTAACTGCTTACTACGATTGACAGAGTGACTGCTTACTGCGATTGACAGACTGACTGCTTACTACGATTGACTGAGTGACTTTTTACTAAGATTGACGGACTGATGGTTACTACGATTGACAGAGTGACTGCTTACTAGGATTGACAGAGTGATTGTTTACTACGATTGACAGACTAATTGTTTACTACGATTGACAGACTGACTGTTTACTATGATTGACAGAGTGACTGTTAGTGTTTACTACGATTGACAGACTGACTGTTTAATACGATTGACAGAGTGTCCGTTTACTAAGATTGACAGAGTGACTGCTTACTGCGATTGACAGACTGACTTCTTACTGCGATTGACGGATTAACTGCTAACTACGA